>JAJQKJ010002678.1:20000-120000 GCA_029574335.1 Rana kukunoris | reverse complement strand
ACCTACTGTGCCCATTATGAAGGGCTCGCATAACCCTTGTGTTGAGCTCCTAGGTCTGTACACTTACTGTAGCCATTATGAGAGGCTCCCACCATCCTTGTGATGGGTTCCTAGGTCTGTACACCTACTATGCTCATTATGAAGGGCTCCAACCATCCTTGTACACATCCTTGTACACCTACTGTAGCCATTATGAAGGGCTCCCGCCATCCTTATGATGGGTTCCTAGGTCTGTACACCTACTTTGCCCATTATGAAGGGCTCCCACCATCCTTGTGTTGGGTTCCTAGGTCTGTACACCTACTTTGCCCATTATGAAGGGCTCCCACTATCCTTGTGTTGGGCTCCTAGGTCTGTACACCTACTTTGCCCATTATGAAGGACTCCCACCATCCTTGTGTTTCTTCAGTTGCAATATAGTTGTGTTACTCTGGACTCGGACTCTGAGTGCTTTCTGCCGCTGCACCCACCACCCACCCACACATATATATCATTCATTTTGTTTTGCGCATTGCTACTCTTGTGATCCTGCTTTCCATTTAACACCTCACATTTAGGGATAAAAGAGATATAAAACAATGTAAACTCTTCCACCATCAAGTTCTGATTCTGCCTGGTGCCCTCCCTTATCTCCGGTCACGTCTATCAGAACCTCCGCCGGCAGCGCAACAATGACCAGAAACCGCGAGCGGCGGCACGATTGGCATAGTTTCCCCATTAAATAACAATGAAATCATTTCACGCTTACGTTCGATACACCTGCATCCCATCCGCAGACAGCGCACGTAGGCTTCTGTGGAGGATTCGCTGCGCAGCTGGTCTCCGGTTAAATACCTAAAACAGGAAAACACAAAGAGGGGGTCAGGGCTGGGAAGAATAGGCCCAGGTGCGGAGGGGTTGTCATCCCCCCATTTCTGGATGTCCTTTATTATATAGTAATTTAAAGGGTCAGTCCACTCGCAATTAGAATTCTCGAGTTTTGACAGGTGCTGGCGAGATGAATCAGCCGTTGGCTTTCAATATTGTTTCAGGGTCGCTGGTTGGAGAACTCTCCCTGCCATAGCTAAAGAGAAGCGAAATAAGGCCGTTCTACCGCCACGTCCCACTCGGGTTGTCTAGGGGCTCGGTCACGGCTCCTGTCAGCTCATAAGCCAAAAAAAATGTTAAAAAATTTAGCGCCGACGAGTCCTTGCAAAAGTTCATTCATAAAAAAAACAAGTGGCTCCAAACAAACAAGACAATCAGATTGACGCATTTCAGCCTAAGCGACCTTATAACTAAGACCATTTAGGCTGAAAGGTGTCACCATGACCGCTTTGCTTTGTGTTTGGCTCTCTGTGCTTTTTATTGAATAAACTTTTTGTAAGGACTTTTTTTTGTTTTTTTTTTCATAGCTAAAGAGGACCAGTCACCACTAAACTTACAGCAGAGTCTAGGTTATAACTCTGCAGTGCTACAAATGGATGGTTTTCCCAACCTGTTTTTTTTTTAGCTTAACTCCATTCCCACCTTCGCGTTTTACAAGTGCTTAACATTGGTAGCCATTTGGAACTGGAGTAGGAGTACATGGGATGGAGGAGATGGGACTGCATGTGGAGGAGATGGGACTGCAGGAGGAGGAGATGGGACTGGAGGAGGAATGGGATGGAGGAGATGGAACTGGAGGACGAGGAGGAGGACGTGGGATGGAGAAGATGGGACTGGAGGAAGAGGAGGATGTGGGATGGAGGAGATGGGACTGCAGGAGGAGGAGGATGTGGGATGGAGGAGATGGGACTGGAGGAGGAGGAGAAGGGCATGGGATGGGGGACATTTGACTAGAGTAAAATGACATGGGATGGAGTAGATAGGACTGCAGGAGGAGGAGATGGGACTACAAGAGGAGGACGTGGGATGGAGGAGATGGCACTGCAGGAGGAGGAGAACATGGGATGGATGAGGACATGGGATGGAGGAGATGGGACCGTATGATGAGGAGGAGGACGTGGGATGAAGGAGGACATGGGATGGAGGAGATGGGACCGGATGATGATGAGGAGGACGTGGGATGGAGGAGATGGGACTGGAGGACGAGGAGGAGTACATGGGATGGAGGAGATGCCACTGCAGGAGGAGGAGGACATGGGATGGAGGAGATGGGACCGGATGATGAGGAGGAGGACGTGGGATGGAGGAGATGGGACCGGATGATGAGGAGGAGGACGTGGGATGGAGGAGATGGGACTGGAGGACGAGGAGGAGGACATGGGATGGAGGAGATGGGACAGGAGGACGTGGGATGGAGAAGATGGGACTGGAGGAGGAGGACGTGGGATGGAGGAGATGGCACTGCAGGAGGAGGAGAACATGGGATGGAGGAGGACATGGGATGGAGGAGATGGGACCGGATGATGAGGAGGAGGACGTGGGATGGAGGAGATGGCACTGCAGGAGGAGGAGGACATGGGATGGAGGAGGAATGGAATGGAGGAGATGGGACGGGAGGACGTGGGATGGAGAAGATGGGACTGGAGGAGGAGGACGTGGGATGGAGGAGGAATGGGATGGAGGAGATGGGACCGTATGATGAGGAGGAGGACGTGGGATGGAGTAGATGGCACTGCAGGAGGAGGAGGACATGGGATGGAGGAGAAATGGGATGGAGGAGATGGGACAGGAGGACGTGGGATGGAGAAGATGGGACTGGAGGACGAGAAGGAGGACGTGAGATGGAGGAGGAATGGGATGGAGGAGATGGGACCGGAGGACGAGGAGGAGGACGTGGGATGAAGGAGATGGAACTGGAGGACGAGGAGGAGGATGTGGGATGGAGGAGGAATGGGATGGATGAGATGGGACCGGAGGACGTGGGATGGAGAAGATGGGACAGGAGGAGGAGGACGTGGGATGGAGGAGGAATGGGATGGAGGAGATGGGACCGGATGATGAGGAGAAGGACGTGGGATGGAGGAGATGGGACTGGAGGAAGAGGAGGAGGACCAGGGATGGAGGAGATGGCACTGCAGGAGGAGGAGGACATGGGATGGAGGAGGAATGGGATGGAGGAGATGGGACAGGAGGACGTGGGATGGAGAAGATGGGACTGGAGGACGAGGAGGAGGACGTGAGATGGAGGAGGAATGGGATGGAGGAGATGGGACCGGAGGACGAGGAGGAGGACGTGGGATGGAGGAGATGGAACTGGAGGACGAGGAGGAGGATGTGGGATAGAGGAGGAATGGGATGGATGAGATGGGACCGGAGGACGTGGGATGGAGAAGATGGGACAGGAGGAGGAGGACGTGGGATGGAGGAGGAATGGGATGGAGGAGATGGGACCGGATGATGAGGAGAAGGACGTGGGATGGAGGAGATGGGACTGGAGGAAGAGGAGGAGGACCAGGGATGGAGGAGATGGCACTGCAGGAGGAGGAGGACATGGGATGGAGGTGATGGCACTGCAGGAGGAGGATGACATGGGATGGAGGAGGAATGGGATGGAGGAGATGGGACAGGAGGACGTGGGATGGAGAAGATGGGACAGGAGGAGGAGGACGTGGGATGGAGGAGGAATGGGATGGAGGAGATGGGACCGGATGATGAGGAGAAGGACGTGGGATGGAGGAGATGGGACTGGAGGAAGAGGAGGAGGACCAGGGATGGAGGAGATGGCACTGCAGGAGGAGGAGGACATGGGATGGAGGAGGACGTGGGATGGAGGAGATGGCACTGCAGGAGGAGGATGACATGGGATGGAGGAGGAATGGGATGGAGGAGATGGGACAGGAGGACGTGGGATGGAGGAGGACGTGGGATGGAGGAGATGGGACTGGAGGAAGAGGAGGACATGGGATGGAGGAGGAATGGGATGGAGGAGATGGGACAGGAGGACGTGGGATGGAGGAGATGGCACTGCAGGAGGAGGAGGACATGGGATGGAGGAGGACGTGGGATGGAGGAGATGGGACTGGAGTAGGAATACAAGTAAGCCTGTTAAGCTGAATATTCCGATTCTCAGAAAAGCCCAGAATAGGTCGGTTGTTTTGAGGATTCTACAGACAACAAAATGTTTCATGGCGGGTGGCACCACATACTAATAATAGTAGGTAGTGGTACCTAGCAAAAACCTCTGACTGACTCATCATGTGGTTCATACATTGCCAGGGTAAAGCTTTATTCACCCAGAAGATCGCCGCCATTACTGGGGTATCACCAAAGTATTGACAACTTCTCCAGCAGCCAATCAGGTTTGAGATTTTCATACATCGCGTCATTCTGGACCAATGTAAACATTTAATACAGAAAATTCTCGGAGTTCAGCTTCAGACTTTTCTCCATTGTCTTCTTCTTCTTATTATTATATTTAGAAGAATTCCCAAGACATTTACATGCGTTGTACCCGGGCTGCCCGGAGGATTGAAGCCCCGCCATTACTCACGTGTTGTGCGAGGAAGCGATCCAATAATGCGACAGAGGATTATTCATATTCTGGACGGCAATTTCATCGTATTTCTCATCCCAGATGCTGTTCTCTTTGGAAAATAAGTAGGTCAGGAACTGGAAAAAAGATTCAAAGACATAAGGAAGGAGAATAAGACGTCCGTATTAAAGAGAGGAGGGGATTGGCCAGTGGCGGCTGGTGCTCAAATTTTTTTGGGGGGGGGTACAAAGAAACTGTGCCCATCATCTTCTGCCACTGTGCCCATCATTTGCCGCTACTGTGCCCCATCAGATGCTGTCAGTGTGCCCCATCAGATTCCGTCAGTGTGCCCCATCAGATGCCGCCAGTGTGCCCCATCAGATGCCGCCAGTGTGCCCCATCCGATGCTGCTACTGTGCCCCATCAGGTGCCGCCAGTGTGCCCCATCAGGTGCCGCCAGTGTGCCCCATCAGATGCCGCCAGTGTACCCCATCAGATGCCGCCAGTGTGCCCCATCAGATGCCGCCAATGTGCCCCATCAGATGCCGCCAATGTGCCCCATCAGATGCCGCCAGTGTGCCCCATCAGATGCCGCCAGTGTGCGCCATCAGATGCCACCAGTGTGCGCCATCAGATCCCACCAGTGTGCCCCCATTTAATGCTGCTAGTTTGCCCCATCCGATGCCGCCAGTGTGCCCCATCAGATGCCGCCAGTGTGCCCCATCAGATGCCGCCAGTGTGCCCCATCAGATTGGATTGGATTGGAATAAATGCTTATAGGTCAGCAATGGCGAACCTCGGCACTCCGGATGTTTTGGAACTACATTTCCCATGATGCTCAACTACACTGCAGAGCGCATGAGCATCATGGGAAATGTAGTTCCAAAACATCAGGGGTGCCAAGGTTAGCCATCACTGTTATAGAGCGCTAAATTCGAGTTGTGAAACTCGCATCTAAGTGCCACCAGTGTGCCCCATCAGATGCCGCCAGTGTGCCCCATCAGATGCCGCCAGTGTGCCCCATCAGTTGCCGCCAGTGTGCCCCATCAGATGCTGCCAGTGTGCCCAGTCAGTCCAAAGCAATCAGCAACTGCTCCACTGATTACAGAAGAGCTCAAAAGGAAGTAAATCTACCTGACAGTCTAGGACGGCGCTACTTTCTTGGCATAGCCATTGCTCGGTGTGTCTAAACGTAACTGTGCAGTCAACACAAAAAGACCCGAGCAGACACGCCCCCCTCTCTCTTTCCCTGCCATTCTGTGGGAGGACACTTGTGATGAGGGGTGTGGCTGCTACTCAGCTCTGCAAGCACAGAGCACCGGAGGGTGAGAACAGGAGCCAGGTCTCCACCCAGAGGAAAAGGTATTTTAAGGCAATTCTGAGTGAAGGTCGGTTAAAAAAAAAGTAACATAATAGTGAAAAAGTTGGGATTTAATTTGGGCTTTAAGTATAGAACAACCCCCTCCCCCCCCCCCTCTACTCAAAAAACAATCAAATCGACTTCTTTTGGGAAGAGCGACCCTTTAAATCCTGGCGCTGCTTACCTCATCTACGTAAAGAAAGGGCTCCGCCGTCTCCCTCATAGTGTCATCGATAAACTTCGTCATTCGCTCGCGGACTTTGTTCAGATCCTGAGCCGAGGATTCCTTCAGGAAACACGGAGGACAAAGAAGATTCACATTCCTTCCAAGACGTTCCTCAACATCCACCAGATACAACATTTTACCGTATAAATTGGAATTGGAAGTCGGCAGAGAGAGAGAGAGATTGGAACTTACATTGAGCAGAGAGACTATTTAAGAGCAGCCCAGCCCCCATCTGGGCACACTTCACCAGGGATTGGTTGGGCCCTACTAAATATTCAGGCCGGAAGATTTAAAATTCTAGAAGCTTCTGCTATAGGAGGGGTCTCCAAACTTTCTAAACAAAGGGCCAGTTTATTACCCTTCAGACAATAAGGGGGCCCCCCCAGAGTCAAAAATGTCCCACCATCAGATAAATAAAAAAGATGTAGCACCTCTGGTCAGTAGGGGTGGGAATAGTGCCCCATCATTGGTATTGGAGAAATAGTGTCCCATCATTGGTGTCAGTGGGAGGAATAGTGTCCCATCATTGGTGTCAAGGGAAGAAATAGTTCCCCATCATTGGTATCAGTGGGAGGAATAGTGTCCCATCATTGGTGTCAGTGGGGGGGAATAGTGTCCCATCATTGGTATAAGTGGGAGGAATAGTGTCCCATCATAGGTGTCAAGGGAAGAAATAGTTCCCCATCATTGGTATCAGTGGGAGGAATAGTGTCCCATCATTGGTGTCAGTGGGAGGAATAGTGTCCCAGCATTGGTGTCAAGGGAAGAAATAGTTCCCCATCATTGGTATCAGTGAGAGGAATAGTGTCCCATCATTGGTATCAGTGAGAGGAATAGTGTCCCAGCATTGGTGTCAGTGGGAGGAATAGTGTCCCATTTTTGGTGTCAGTGGGAGGAATAGTGTCTCATCATTGGTGTCATTGGGAAGTGTAGTGCCCCATTGCTGGTGCAAGTAGGAAGACTGGTGCCTCAAGGGCCAGATAAAGGCAAGCAAATTTAGAGAGTTTGGAGACCCCTGTCTGCGCTAGAGGCAGGGGGAAGTAATCAAACTCCCAGCCTGGGAAACCCGGAACAGACCGTACTCTGTGATCCCAGCACAAGACAAAATACTAAACCAGGAGGGCGCTACACAAGTGTGGCTGAACAGGATCCAAAAAGACGGACAGTTGACATACTTTATATGTATTCCACTGTCTCACTAGAGTCCCACTTTATGTTCTCTTTGTTCCTGCGCTGTGACAGTAAAGAATTCATTATCCTTTCAGTAACACAATAAGACTTGTGAATTGAACACACGGGAGGTAACTATGGAGCTTTACTTTCTCCGGGATCGGCCCAGCGGGCAGCCAAATGCCCCCCCCCCAACTGCAGATAATTACTCCATGCAAATACTGGGACAATGGGAGTCAGTGTGTGGCCCGGCCCCCCCGGCCCTCCTGGCCCCCCCCGGCACTACAGAAATCCACCTTCCATTTTCATATGCAAAGCAGACTAATCTTGGAGCATCTTGATAATAAACGGCCGGCGTTGAGGTGTAATTGTAGACGCCGGGGACGAAACGTGCTCTGGGTGGCCCGATCCGAATTTATTTGCATAGGAAATGTTAAATGTTGGCGGAGAATGAGCGGAGCTCTCCCCCCTCCCCCTCCCTGTACAATAAAAAAGAGCTCCCCCCTCCTCCCTGTACAATAGAGGGAGCTCTCCCCCTCCTCCCTGTACAATAGAGGGAGCTCTCCCCCCCTCTCCTCCCTGTACAATAGAGGGAGCTCTCCCCCCTCCTCCCTGTACAATAGAGGGATCTCTCCCCCCCCTCCTCCCTGTACACTAGAGGGAGCTCCCCCTCCATCCCTGTACAATAGAGGGAGCCCCCCCTCCTCCCTGTACAATAGAGGGAGCCCCCCCCCTCCTCCCTGTACAATAGAGGGAGCCCCCCCCCTCCTCCCTGTACAATAGAGGGAGCTCTCCCCCCCCTCCTCCCTGTACAATAGATGGAGCTCCCCCTCCCTCCCTGTACAATAGAGGGAGCTCCCCCCTCCTCCCTGTACAATAGATGGAGCTCCCCCTCCCTCCCTGTACAATAGAGGGAGCTCTCCCCCCTCCTCCCTGTACAATAGAGGGAGCTCTCCCCCTCTCCTCCCTGTACAATAGATGGAGCTCCCCCTCCCTCCCTGTACAATAGAGGGAGCTCTCCCCCCTCCTCCCTGTACAATAGAGGGAGCTCTCCCCCCCTCTCCTCCCTGTACAATAGAGGGATCTCTCCCCCCCCCTCCTCCCTGTACAATAGAGGGAGCTCTCCCCCCTCCTCCCTGTACACTAGAGGGAGCTCCCCCTCCATCCCTGTACAATAGAGGGAGCCCCCCCCTCCTCCCTGTACAATAGAGGGAGCTCTCCCCCCCCTCATCCCTGTACAATAGATGGAGCTCCCCTCCCTCCCTGTACAATAGAGGGAGCCCCCCCCTCCTCCCTGTACAATAGAGGGAGCCCCCCCCTCCTCCCTGTACAATAGAGGGAGCTCTCCCCCCCTCCTCCCTGTACAATAGAGGGATCTCTCCCCCCTCCTCCCTGTACAATAGATGGAGCTCCCCCTCCCTCCCTGTACAATAGATGGAGCTCCCCCTCCCTCCCTGTACAATAGAGGGAGCTCTCCCCCCTCCTCCCTGTACAATAGATGGAGCTCCCCCCCTCCTCCCTGTACAATAGAGGGAGCTCTCCCCCCTCCTCCCTGTACAATAGATGGAGCTCCCCCTCCCTCCCTGTACATTAGAGGGAAGCAGAATATTCAAATCCGCCAACCACAAAGACAGGTCCTGTTCTGACATTTACATGACGTCTTTTGTTTCTCGCTCTTCAGGTTCATATGAGATCAACACAACAAACGTTTCGCTACAATAGAAGAGTTTCAGGAGAACCCAGCATCCTCCTCAGTGTCGCCCCCCGGAGGGGAATTATTTTTATGCTGCGATTTTATCCGACGTCAGATAATAAAATTCACACGGAATCCTTTATCTTTCTCCCCCGATCACAGAGGTGAAAATAATTTAATTGGAACCCGGGATTACTCCACTCGGGAAAAAAGACTCCGAGCAACTCAGTTCTCCTCACCTGTTGCTCGTGTTGTAGGAACCTTTGAAAGTCGTGTAAATGGACCGCCGAGGCGTCTGACCGATCCACGTTTCTGGGGGGGGGAGGGGGGAAAAAAACACAACGGGGGTGTCATGTCCAACACAAAAGAATAGCCAATTATTTATTAATATAAAATATTTTGTATACATTATTTATTTATATTATAATAGAGACATTATTTACCGGTACTTGCATAAATTATTAATATAAATATCTTTTATTTTAAAAAAATGCATAAATTATTAATAGAAATATCTTTTATAAAAAAAAAAAATTGTATAAATTATTTATTTATATAAATTAATCATTTTAAAGTATTTTAAACTTCTACAAAATAAAAAAATGCCACAATGTAGGAATTCCACATTGCAACATTGTATCTTACCCCAAGATAAATACTGAAGAATCTTTTTTGAATTCATCCAAAATCTAAAGAAAAGAAGAAGATTGTTATAGTTTGGTATTGAGGAACTAGAGTCGCATGCACAGAGTCCTGACTACAACTCTACCGAACACCTTTCACTTTGACACGAATCGTAGCACTGATTGTGAATGTTCTGATAGTCTTGTGGACTTCTTCCAATTTTGTGGTAATAGTTTTTGCAACTAAAACCAAGACCAGATCTCAATGACTAA
The DNA here is from genome assembly GCA_029574335.1 of Rana kukunoris. Lineage (NCBI taxonomy): Eukaryota > Metazoa > Chordata > Amphibia > Anura > Ranidae > Rana > Rana kukunoris. Next base: position 110,256 of record JAJQKJ010002678.1, on the reverse strand, counting down.
CCCATGTGAGCATGACGAAACGCGTCGGCGGTGTGGCCTGGAGCTGCTTTTACTCTAGTCCTTGCTGGATGTGTGGCATTTGGAAACTCACCTTCCAATAGTTTAGGGGAAAACCCATTCCTGTTCCACCATGACTGTGCCTCTATGTACAAGGTCAGCTCCATAAAGACATGGTTTGGTGAGTTTGGTGTGGAGGAACTTGAGTGGCCTTCACAGAGCCATGTGCACTGTTTTCGTTATATTAATTTTTTGGGCATTTTTCTTAAATTTGTAAATTCGGTAAATTTGAAAATTCAATATTCGGAAATTCGAACATTTGGCATTTGGGAATTTGGAAATTAGAAAATTCGGAAATTAAAAAAATTATATTTTTTTTCCTTTCAGATTTTCTGGATTTCTGAATTTCCGAATTTCTGATTTTCTATAGAAAAGGGGATGAGAATCAATAGAAGAGGGGATGAGAATCAATAGAAGAGGGGATGAGGATCAATAGAAGAGGGGATGAGGATCAATAGAAGAGAGGATGAGAATCAATAGAAGAGGGGATGAGAATCAATAGAAGAGAGGATGAGGATCAATAGAAGAGAGGATGAGAATCAATAGAAGAGTGGATGAGAATCAATAGAAGAGGGGATGAGAATCAATAGAAGAGGGGATGAGAATCAATAGAAGAGGGGATGAGAATCAATAGAAGAGGGGATGAGGATCAATAGAAGAGAGGATGAGAATCAATAGAAGAGGGGATGAGAATCAATAGAACAGGGGATGAGAATCAATAGAAGAGGGGATGAGGATCAATAGAAGAGAGGATGAGAATCAATAGAAGAGAGGATGAGAATCAATAGAAGAGGGGATGAGAATCAATAGAAGAGGGGATGAGAATCAATAGAAGAGGGGATAAGGATCAATAGAAGAGGGGATGAGGATCAATAGAAGAGAGGATGAGAATCAATAGAAGAGGGGATGAGGATCAATAGAAGAGAGGATGAGAATCAATAGAAGAGAGGATGAGAATCAATAGAAGAGGGGGTGAGAATCAATAGAAGAGGGGATGAGGATCAATAGAAGAGAGGATGAGAATCAATAGAAGGCGAGATGAGAATCAATAGATGACGGGATGAGAATCAATAGAAAAGGGGATGAGAATCAATAGAAGAGGGGATGAGAATCAATAAAAGAGAGGATGAGAATCAATAGAAAAGGGGATGAGAATCAATAGAAGAGGGGATGAGAATCAATAGAAGAGAGGATGAGAATCAATAGAAGGCGAGATGAGAATCAATAGATGACGGGATGAGAATCAATAGAAAAGGGGATGAGAATCAATAGAAGAGGGGATGAGAATCAATAGAAGAGAGGATGAGAATCAATAGAAGGCGAGATGAGAATCAATAGATGACGGGATGAGAATCAATAGAAAAGGGGATGAGAATCAATAGAAGAGGGGATGAGAATCAATAAAAGAGGGGATGAGAATCAATAGAAGAGAGGATGAGAATCCATAGAAGAGGGGATGAGAATCAATAAAAGAGGGGATGAGGATCAATAGAAGAGAGGATGAGAATCAATAGAAGAGGGGATGAGGATCAATAGAAGAGAGGATGAGAATCAATAGAAGAGAGGATGAGGATCAATAGAAGAGAGGATGAGAATCAATAGAAGAGTGGATGAGAATCAATAGAAGAGGGGATGAGAATCAATAGAAGAGGGGATGAGAATCAATAGAAGAGGGGATGAGAATCAATAGAAGAGGGGATGAGGATCAATAGAAGAGAGGATGAGAATCAATAGAAGAGGGGATGAGAATCAATAGAAGAGGGGATGAGGATCAATAGAAGAGGGGATGAGGATCAATAGAAGAGGGGATGAGAATCAATAGAAGAGAGGATGAGAATCAATAGAAGAGGGGATGAGGATCAATAGAAGAGAGGATGAGAATCAATAGAAGAGAGGATGAGAATCAATAGAAGAGGGGATGAGAATCAATAGAAGAGGGGATGAGAATCAATAGAAGAGTGGATGAGGATCAATAGAAGAGAGGATGAGAATCAATAGAAGAGGGGATGAGGATCAATAGAAGAGAGGATGAGAATCAATAGAAGAGAGGATGAGAATCAATAGAAGAGGGGATGAGAATCAATAGAAGAGGGGATGAGGATCAATAGAAGAGAGGATGAGAATCAATAGAAGGCGAGATGAGAATCAATAGATGACGGGATGAGAATCAATAGAAAAGGGGATGAGAATCAATAGAAGAGGGGATGAGAATCAATAAAAGAGAGGATGAGAATCAATAGAAAAGGGGATGAGAATCAATAGAAGAGGGGATGAGAATCAATAGAAGAGAGGATGAGAATCAATAGAAGGCGAGATGAGAATCAATAGATGACGGGATGAGAATCAATAGAAAAGGGGATGAGAATCAATAGAAGAGAGGGTGAGAATCCATAGAAGAGGGGATGAGAATCAATAAAAGAGGGGATGAGAATCAATAGAAGAGGGGATGAGAATCAATAGAAGAGAGGATGAGAATCAATAAAAGAGGGGATGAGAATCCATAGAAGAGGGGATGAGAATCAATAAAAGAGGGGATGAGAATCAATAGAAGAGGGGATGAGAATCAATAGAAGAGAGGATGAGAATCAATAAAAGAGGGGATGAGAATCCATAGAAGAGAGGGTGAGAATCAATAAAAGAGGGGATGAGAATCAATAGAAGAGAGGATGAGAATCAATAAAAGAGGGTCCCGGGGGGGGGGGGTGTCCCCTTCTTCAGGGTCCAAGCAGTCACTAATTCACAAAAGTTTTAGCAGAAGGTAAAATGTTAAAACAAAAGAAGAAAAAATAAATAAAAATCTATGAGGGAAAGGAAGAGAGAAAAACAAAAAGTTATACAAACTTACTGACTTCTGCTGGTCAAACATCAGATGTTTGTAAAATAAATGTAAATGTTCAAAGCTGAGGTCATCCTTCGGGATCCCGATCTCCTGCAGACACAATAGAACAATGGAAGACAGACGTTATATACAAATGGAAGACAGAAGTTATAGAAAAATGGAAGACAGACGTTATAGAACAATGGAAGACAGACGTTATAGAACAATGGAAGGCAGACGTTATAGAACAATGGAAGGCAGACGTTATAGAACAATGGAAGGCAGACGTTATAGAACAATGGAAGGCAGACGTTATAGAACAATGGAAGACAGACGTGGTTTATATCATCACCATGAGGGGCCCTAATATTCTAAGAGCACCCTGATAGGATCCTGAGAGAACTCTGAGAGGACCCAGAGAGGACCCAGAGAGGACCCTGAGAGGACCCTGAGAGGACCCAGAGAGGACCCTGAGAGGACCCAGAGAGGACCCAGAGAGGACCCTGAGAGGACCCTGAGAGGACCCAGAGAGGACCCAGAGAGGACCCTGAGAGGACCCTGAGAGGACCCAGAGAGGACCCAGAGAGGACCCAGAGAGGACCCTGAGAGGACCCTGAGAGGACCCAGAGAGGACCCTGAGAGGACCCTGAGAGGACCCTGAGAGGACCCAGAGAGGACCCTGAGAGAACCCTGAGAGGACCCAGAGAGGATGGTCACACTGCCAGTCCTGTGATAATTTCAGGGTGCTCCAACCACGGGGTTCCAGATTTTTTCTAATGTATTTGGACAACCTCCAGCATCGTAGGAAGCCTTATACAGCGGAAGCACAGAACTAACCAGAGATTTCCACTGCTGCAGGTGAGGGAGATTAGTAATGTCCCGTACACATGAGCGGAAATTCCGTCGGAAAAACCTTGGATGTTTTTTCCCAAGGAGATCCGCTCAAGCTTGGCTTGCATACACACGGTCACACAAACGTTCTCTGAACTTTCGACCGTCAAGAACGCCGGTGACGTACAACGCCGGTGACGAGCCGAGAAAATGAAATTCAATGATTCTGAGCATGCGTCGGAATTTCGTACGTGGGAATCGCTACAGGTGATTGGAAATTCCGACCAAAAGCTCACATCAGACTTTTGCTGGCGGAAATTCCGACCGTGTGTACGGGGCATAAGATTTCCAGAGCAAAGCGACGCGTTTTCTAGCATACTATGACATCATAGTGTTTACCAGTAACTTGTCCTTCAGGGACTTCACACTGCTGACTTTGAAGTTGATCTGGGGAAGGATGGTCTTCAGTTCCCGTGTGCTAATGCTGAGAAAGTAAAAGATACAATGATTACTAAAAGTCCAACCTCCAGACTAAGGAAAGGATACAAATGGCTACTGCCAGACTCCTTCTGAAAATTCTAGTTGCCCGGCTTTCATATTGATTTAGAGGCTCCGAAACTTTTCATATTCACTACATTGCCCTTATAATAAAAATAAAAATGAAATATATATATGTATAAAAAAGGGGGGGGTAGCCACCCGAGGCCCTGGGGACCTCTGGGCCCTTTAATAAAAAGAAAAAAAAAGAAATAAATATAAATATATATAAATATATATAAATAAAAAAAATTCTTATTAAAAAAAAAGGGGGGGGTTGCCATCCAGGGCTCTGGGGACCCCCCGGCCCTTTAATAAAAACTATATAAATATATGTATAAAGAAAAAAAAATTATAAAGAAAAAAGGGGGGTTGTATATATATATATATTTTTTCAGATGGCAACCCCCCTTTTTTATTTATAATAGATATATGTAAATAAAAAAATATTTTTATTAAAAAAAGGGGGGGGGGGTTGCCATCCGGGACTCTGGGGACCTCCGGATGGCAACTCCCTTTTTTTATATATATATAGAAAAACATAAAAAAAATTGAAATTAAATATTAAAAATATTTAAAAAAGGGGGGTTGCCATCCGGGGCCCTGGGGACCCCCGGGCCCTTTAATAAAAACTATATAAATATATATATATATATATATAAAGGAAAAAACAATTATAAAAAAAAGGGGGGGTTGCCACCTGGGGCTTTATATATATATATATATATATATATATATATATATATATATATGAAATAAATACATAAATATATAAATATATATATATATATATATATATATAGATATAGATATATATTTCATAATATATATATATATATATTTTTTTTATATATTTTTTTTTCAGATGGCAACCCCCCTTTTTAATTTATAATAGATATATGTAAATATTTATATATATAGAAAAACATAAAAAAAAATTGAAATTAAATATTAAAAATATTAAAAAAAGGGGAGTTGCCATCCGGGGCCCTGGGGACCCCCGGGCCCTTTAATAAAAACGATATAAATATACATATAAAGGAAAAAACAATTATAAATAAAAAAGGGGGGTTGTCACCTGGGGCTCTCTCTTTATATATATATATATATATATATGAAATAAATAAATAAATAATATATATATATATATATATATATATATATATATATATATATATATTCAGATGCAACCCCCCTTTTTTATTTATAATAGATATATGTAAATAAAAAAAAAGGGGGGTTGCCATCCCGGACTCTGGGGACCTCCGGATGGCAACTCCCTTTTTATATATATAGAAAAACATAAAAAAAATGAAATTAAATATTAAAAAAGGGAGTTGCCCTCCCCCCCCCTGCACACACATAATTTTTCTCCTTCACTGATGAGGTGGCATTAATATGCAGTACTTAATCATGAAGGGGTGCAATCAATGGGGCGGTGACGTTACAAGGGGGAGGACCACCAGTTGACGTCGCCGGGTAGCCCCGCCCCTTCGCTATGTGTTCGGTCACAGAGAATCAAGCATTAAATTCTGCATCGATGGGGGGGAGGGGGGCGTTTTTATTTAATTTATTTGTGCCTGCAGTTATGCCGCGTTCACACAAACGTTTTTCGAAGTTTTCGAAGTTTTTAAAAACGTCATTTAAAATGATGGCGTGGGGGCTTCACATCGTTTTTTCATCTCCTGAAAAACGAAAGAAAAAATCCGAGCATGCTGCATTTTTTTAACATCGTTTTTAAAAATGTCGTTTTTTCGGGTTGTAAAAAAAGGATCGCGTTTGGGCTAAAACGACGTTAAAAACCCGCGCATGATCAGAAGCAAGTTAGGAGACGGGAGCGTGAATGGCACTTCCCCTTTAGAGTGCCGTCGGACGCGTCGTACGTCACGGCGCTTTGCTCATCAACTTTTGAAAAACGATGGTGTGTACGCGGCATTCGGATTTTAAACTGTAAAAAAAACAAAACAATAAAGAGTAAAGTAAAGTGGAAGTGAAGTGCATTGTGTGTGATGGGAGGTTTGTCTTGCACATCTGTGGCTGTGATTGCGGATGCTCCACATTGTAATGCCCTCATACACACAGCAGGCAGAGGCCCGGCTGACACCTCCCCACCTGGGATCTCTGCGGTGAGAACCTGTTTAGCTGTCAGAGAGAGAGAGCGCTGACTCTCTGGGAATGTGACATCAGAGAAGGAATGCCGCCTCACCTGTTCTTCCGGGTCTGATCCACCGAGTACACCTGCTTCCTCAGCCAACTGCCAACAAGAAAAAAAATCCGCTCAATCATGTACAGCCGCGGTACACCTTCATCTATGTAATGACAGAGTAGCATGATGTGTCACAGCTAGTTTATCAGGACTGCAGTGTAACAGAAAAAAGACTGCGGTGTGGGGGAGGGGTCTCCAAACTACGACCCGCTGGGGCCACATTCGGCTAATTACAAGATGTTACCTGGCCCTCGGCTACTCTGATACGATGGCCGGGGACTCTGATGGGAAAGGTGGACTCTGATGGGAAAGGGGGACTCTGATGGGATAGGGGGGGGGACTTTGATGGGATAGGGGGGGACTTTAATGGGATAGGGGGGGGACTTTGATGGGATAGGGGGGGACTTTGATGGGATAGGGGGGGGGGACTCTGATGGGATGGGGGGGGACTCTGATGGGATAGGGGGGGACTCTGATGGGATAGGGGGGGACTCTGATGGGAAAGGGGGACTCTGATGGGATAGGGGGGACTCTGATGGGATAGGGGGGGACTCTGATGGGATAGGGGGGGACTCTGATGGGAAAGGGGGGACTCTGATGGGAAAGGGGGACTCTGATGGGATAGGGGGGGGGGACTTTGATGGGATAGGGGGGGGGGACTTTGATGGGATAGGGGGGGGACTCTGATGGGATAGGGGGGGGGACTCTGATGGGATAGGGGGGGGGACTCTGATGGGATAGGGGGGGACTCTGATGGGATAGGGGGGACTCTGATGGGAAGGGGGGGACTCTGATGGGAAGGGGGGGACTCTGATGGGAAGGGGGGGACTCTGATGTGAAGGGGGGACTCTGATGTGAAGGGGGGACTCTGATGTGAAGGGGGACTCTGATGTGAAGGGGAGACTCTGATGGGATAGGGGGGACTCTGATGGGAAGGGGGGACTCTGATGTGAAGGTGGGACTCTGATGGGATAGGGGGGGGACTTTAATGGGATAGGGGGGGGACTTTGATGGGATAGGGGGGGGACTTTGATGGGATAGGGGGGGGACTCTGATGGGATAGGGGGGACTCTGATGGGAAAGGGGGGGACTCTGATGGGAAAGGGGGACTCTGATGGGATAGGGGGGGACTCTGATGGGATAGGGGGGTACTCTGATGGGATAGGGGGGACTCTGATGGGAAAGGGGGGACTCTGATGGGATAGGGGGGGACTTTGATGGGATAGGGGGGGGACTTTGATGGGATAGGGGGGGGACTTTGATGGGATAGGGGGGGGGACTCTAATGGGATAGGGGGGGACTCTGATGGGATAGGGGGGGACTCTGATGGGATAGGGGGGGACTCTGATGGGATAAGGGGGGACTCTGATGGGATAGGGGGGGGACTCTGATGGGATGGGGGGGACTCTGATGGGAAGGGGGGGACTCTGATGGGAAGGGGGGGACTCTGATGAGAAGGGGGGGACTCTGATGGGAAGGGGGGGACTCTTATGGGAAGGGGGGGACTCTGATGTGAAGGGGGGACTCTGATGTGAAGGGGGGACTCTGATGTGAAGGGGGGACTCTGATGTGAAGGGGAAACTCTGATGGGATAGGGGGGACTCTGATGGGAAGGGGGGACTCTGATGTGAAGGGGGGACTCTGATGTGAAGGGGGGACTCTGATGGGATAGGGGGGACTCTGATGGGATAGGGGGGACTCTGATGGGATAGGGGGGACTCTGATGTGAAGGGGGGACTCTGATGTGAAGGGGAAACTCTGATGGGATAGGGGGGACTCTGATGGGATAGGGGGGACTCGTATGTGTCAGTCCCCTATTTGAGGATTTTTTGGTGCCCCCGATGTCTCCCCAGTACATTCTTTCCTGGCCGGGGAGGCAGGGACTCTGGGAGGCAGGGACTGTGGAAGGCGGGGACTCTGGGAGGCGGGGACTGTGGAAGGCGGGGACTCTGGGAGGCGGGGACTGTGGAAGGCGGGGACTCTGGGAGGCGGGGACTCTGGGAAGCGGACCCACATGTGACTTCAAACAAATCATTTTCCGGTTCAGCAACTAGAAGTGGGAGGAGCGAGGACGTGCATCCACTCTTCTCCCTCCCCTCCACCCGTCGGTTACACACAACCCCGGAGGGGGGGGGGGGCAGTAGCCCCTGGGAACCCCGCCCACCATCGGGTCCATAGGACTGAAGCCTGTGTGTAGAAGGCCCTCAGTTGTGCTTCAAAGGCCTGACAATCCTCCTCCTCTGTCTACAGGCCACCAAAATACAGAAAGTTCCTAATCTGCTGCTACAACCTCCTTATAAGGCCGATCTCTCAGACAGCCGATCTCACCCCTCTATGATCGCCAGGGTGGGCGCGTTCTTTATCTCCTCCAGCAATATGTTCAATCCGACTTCCCATTGTTCTGCGTCTTCAACAGAGTCCGCTGCAAGAGTCAGAGAAAGAAAAGTCATTCATCTGTATTGATTTATTTTTTTTGTCGATCAGAGTGGCTCTGTACCTGATGATTGCTGTGAACTAATCACAACCATGGCAAGTGTAAACACTGCTAGTGTTTACAAACATTCAGCCAATAAAGGAAGGGGAGGACTGAATAGAAAACACACACAGGTATCCAGTGCATCCATGAATGGCTGGGATCTAATCACAGAAACAATGTACAGAGCCGATCAGAGTGGCTCTGTACCTTGTGATCACTGTGAACTAATCACAGCCATGGAAAACGTAAACACTGCTAGTGTTTACAAACATTCAGCCAATAAAGGAAGGGGAGGACTGAATAGAAAACACACACAGGTATCCAGTGCATCCATGAATGGCTGGGATCTAATCACAGAAACAATGTACAGAGCCGATCAGAGTGGCTCTGTACCTTGTGATCACTGTGAACTAATCACAGCCATGGAAAACGTAAACACTGCTAGTGTTTACAAACATTCAGCCAATAAAGGAAGGGGAGGACTGAATAGAAAACACACACAGGTATCCAGTGCATCCATGAATGGCTGGGATCTAATCACAGAAACAATGTACAGAGCCGATCAGAGTGGCTCTGTACCTTGTGATCACTGTGAACTAATCACAGCCATGGAAAACGTAAACACTGCTAGTGTTTACAAACATTCAGCCAATGAGGGAAGGGGAGCACTGAATAGAAAACACACCCGGGCATCCAGTGCGTCCTCATTTGTAGATGTCACTAGTAGTGGAACATTTTGGATTTCTGATCATTTTCTTTTTCTGGTGACAACAGCGATCACCAGGATAAATTCAGCATCGGGGGACACAGACAGCAATCCAACCCCCTGCAAAGGTTCCAACTCTTTCACACTCACATCCAATAAGAGGGGGGGTGGTCCGGAGGGACGACTTACCTTCTAAACTCAACGTGTTCAACACAAACTGACTTCCATAGAAGATGGTGAAGCAGCAGTCCTCCTTCAGGCGGGACGCCTTCCCCCGCTCAAAGTCCCGGCAGTTCTTCCCCTGGCGAATCTCCTTAATTTCCGAGAGATCCACTGCAACACATCACAAGATACACATCACAAGAAACACAATATCACATGACACACAATATCACATGAAACACAATATACACATCACATGACACACAATATACACATCACAAGATACACATCACAATATACACATCACATGACACACAATATACACATCACATGACACACAATATACACATCACATGAAACACAATATACACATCACATGACACAATATACACATCACATGACACACAATATACACATCACATGACACACAATATACACATCACAAGATACACATCACAATATACACATCACATGACACACAATATACACATCACATGACACACAATATACACATCACATGAAACACAATATACACATCACATGACACAATATACACATCACATGACACACAATATACACATCACATGAAACACAATATACACATCACATGACACAATATACACATCACATGACACACAATATACACATCACAAGATACACATCACAAGAAACACAATATCACATGACACACAATATACACATCACATGACACACAATATACACATCACAAGATACACATCACAATATACACATCACATGACACACAATATACACATCACATGACACACAATATACACATCACATGAAACACAATATACACATCACATGACACAATATACACATCACATGACACACAATATACACATCACATGAAACACAATATACACATCACACAATATACACATCACATGACACACAATATACACATCACATGACACACAGTATACACATCACATGACACACAATATACACATCACATGACACACAATATACACATCACATGATACACAATATACACATCACATGACACACAATATACACATCACATGACACACAATATACACATCACATGAAACACAATATTTAGCTACTAAGTATTGCTATGGTGGGCACTCAGCAGGGGGAGGAGCCAGGAATGCTGGAGGGGGACATGAGAAGAGGAGGATCCGGGGTGCTTATTTACACAATTAAAAAATAAATAAATATATCTGATAATACATATATATAACTTTTTCTTTATTTGTTTTTGATATATGTTTGGACTTATATATATATATATATATATAGAAGTAAAAAAATGAATACACACATATATATATTTTTTACTTTATGTTTGGACTTTTATACATTGATACATAATAATATATGTACTGTATCAATGTGTAGCCATATGTTTATAAAAGTCCAAAAATATATATAAACAAAGAAAGAAAGAATATTATATGTATCAATATATAAAAACAAAGAACAATTTTAATATACTGTATATCACTATGTATATAAAAGTCCAAACATATGCAATATATACACAAATAAATAAAATATATATACACTATATTGCCAAAAGTATTGTTCTATCAGGTTCTATCGGATTGAGGTCGGGCCAGTCAAGTTCCTCCAACTCAAACTCACTCATCCATGTCTTTATGGACCTTGCTTTGTGCACTGGTCCAAATTATTTGGTGGAGGGGGGATTATGGTGGGGGGGTTGTTTTTCAGGTGTTGGCCCCTTAGTTCCAGTGAAGGGAACTCTAAAGGCGTCGGCATACCAAGACAATTTGGACAATTTCATGCTCCCAACTTTGTGGGAAGAGTTTGGGGGACGGCCCCTTCCTGTTCCAACATAACTGCCCACCCAGTGCACAAAGCAAGGTCCATAAAGACATGGATGAGTGAGTTTGGGGTGGAGGAACTTGACTGGCCTGCACAGAGTCCTGACCTCAACCCGATAGAACACCTTTGGGATGAATTAGAGTGGAGACTCTGAGCCAGGCCTTCTCCTCCAACATCAGTGCCTGACCTCACAAATGCCCTTCTGGAAGAATGATCAAACCTTCCCATAGACACCCTCCTAAACCTTGCACACGGCCTTCCCAGAAGAGGTGAAGGTGTTTTAAAGCTGCAAAGGGCGGGGCCAACTCAATATTGAACCCTCCGGACTAAGACTGGGATGCCATTAAAGTCCATGTGCCTGTAAAGGCGGGTGTCCCAATACTTTTGGTAATATAGTGTATATTAATGTGTGTGTATGCAGAGACATTAGAGTGTAAGCTCCTGGGGGGGGAGGGACTGATGTGAATGTACAATATACAAAGTGCTGAGTAAATCGTTGGCACTGTATACCGGCAGGTTCCTGTAATAAATAAATAAATAAATAAATAGAGGGCTGAAGTCTTTGGCATCGTTTCTATCTGCCCGGAGTTCGGCTTCAACCATGGAAAACCGCCGCCTGCTCCCAACCAACCAGCTGCCTGGTAGCGGCGTCCCTCGGGGGGGGGGGGGGGGGGGGGTTCTTGGGTTTGTGCTTCTTCATGATAAGAAGTTTATGAGAACGGCGAGGAAGTGGTTTCTCACCACACACATAATGGGCAGTCACAAAGCTCTTCCTGTTTCTGACAGGACACGGCGCCCCCCCCCCCCCCCCCCCACCAACAGGAAGTATTTCAGCCCAACGTCGTGTAGGCCGCACAGGCCGGGGAAGTGAGCGAAGGTTCTTAACACCAGGCGGGCACCCAGGCGCGCTGATATAGCCCGACCACAGTAACACGGCGCATTTCTGCTGATTAATACAAAAGAAAGTGAATGGAACGTTATGTTCGGGCCGCGGGCCTGAAGAGTCTGACGCCTCCGGGGAGCTGTGGGCTAGACCCTTGTCACCCATCAATGAGTTCCCCCGGAAACAGGCCGGGCACAACCGGGCCATTGTTTTCATCCGACCGGAAGACCTTCCGAATAACCATTCTCCAACCAGAAGAATCCGATTGTGTCCCGGCAGGAAGAAGAGGAGATAAGCCGGGTGCACTGTGACATAGGGGGGGCATGGGCAGCAGGGGGAAGTATATGGTGCACATGAAGGGTGAGCGGTGCGGGGAGGGGGAGCAATTCCTGGAACCGATCCTCTGTATGGCTCTTTCTGCAGCAGGTGAAATCCGGCAGGAGAGGAGAAGATCCCGGCAGGAGGGAGAGGAGAAGAGGCCGGCGGGAAGGAGAGGAGAAGAAGGCGGCGGGAGGGAGAGGAGAAGAAGGCGGCGGGAGGGAGAGGAGAAGAGGCCGGCGGGAGGGAGAGGAGAAGAAGGTGGCGGGAGGGAGAGGAGAAGAAGGTGGCGGGAGGGGAGGGAAGAGGCGGCGGGAGGAGAGGAGAAGAGGCGGCGGGAGAGAGGAGAAGAGGCGGCGGGAGGGAGAGGAGAAGGGAGGGAGAGAGGAGAAGAAGGCGGCGGGAGGGAGAGGAGAAGAGGCCGGCGGGAGGGAGAGGAGAAGAGGCAGGCGGCAGGAGGGAGAGGAGAAGAAGGCGGCGGGAGGGAGAGGAGAAGAAGGCGAGGAGAAGAGGCGGCGGGAGGGAGAGGAGAAGAGGCAGGCGGCAGGGAGGGAGAGGAGGCAGGAAGAGGGAGAGGAGAAGAAGGCGGTGGGAGGGAGAGGAGAAGAAGGCGGCGGGAGGGAGAGGAGAAGTAGGCAGCGGGAGAGAGAGGAGAAGAGGCCGTCGGGAGGGAGAGGAGAAGAAGGCAGTGGGAGGGAGAGGAGAAGAAGGCGGCGGGAGGGAGAGGAGAAGTAGGTGGCGGGAGGGAGAGGAGAGAAGGAGAGGAGAAGAAGAGGGAGAGGAGAGGAGAAGAAGGCGGCCTGAGAAGGCCGGGAGGGAGAGGAGAATGGTGGTTATCGCTGCAGCATCGGCAGCAGGAGGAAGGATATGGTGCACATGAAGGGTGAGCGGTGCGGGGAGGGGGAGCAATTCCTGGAACCGATCCTCTGTATGGCTCTTTCTGCAGCAGGTGAAAGCCGGCGGGAGAGGAGAAGATCCTGGAAGGAGAGAGAGGAGAAGATCCTGGAAGGAGGGAGAGGAGAAGAAGGCGGCTGGAGGGAGAGGAGAAGAAGGAGGGGGAAGGGAGAGGAGAAGAGGGCGGCGGGAGGGAGAGGAGAAGAAGCCGACGGGAGGGAGAGGAGAAGAGGCCGGCGGAAGGGAGAGGAGAAGAAGGCGGCGGGAGGGAGAGGAGAAGAAACCGGCGGGAGGGAAAGGAGAAGAAGTCGGAGGCCACGTGAAATAGCCTGGAGGGCCAGATTCGGCCCGCGGGGGCCTTGTGTTTGACACGTGACTTAATGTTAAGTAGTCACAGAACTAGAATTAAAAGGATTTCTCTCGGCAAGTCTCACATTTTTGCATTTACGGCAATTGTAAAGGAATTTTTTTCTTCACACGCCTCGCACCCGGTGAACTGCGATTCATCCCCACCGCGGCAAGTAAAGCGCATCACAAAAGGGAGAAAACAAAAGTAAAAAAAAATAGATAAAAATACAATAGACATAAAACAAAATGTGTGTGAATAATAAGAGCGGCGAAGTGTAAAGAACGTTATTTTTCCTCTTTCCTCATAACAATGAAGGAGTGACGGGAGAACGCTAAACGCGAGCGGCGGGGAAAATAAAAAATACCTTTTCCCTTTCACCGCGGATTCCCCTTTTTTTTTTAAAACTAACAGCTAACATCATCCCGACTTCTGAGGAACTCGAAAAATAAAATTATATGTATCTTTTTTTTTTCTTCTGTCTCCGGATTCCGGCTATTATTGGTGTATTTTTCCATCTCTCCCGACAGCGACAGGATTCGGCGGGGGGAGGGGTTAACATCAAAGGGTTTTCTTTGACACTGAAGAAGTAGATTTGGGGATCCATTTGGAGGATAAATGTAAAAATAAGTAAATAAAAGGGCACCAAACCTAAAAGACGCAACCTGGAGTTCTCCGCCTGGCGGATGCAGCGAAGTTGAATAAGTATTGGTACGGCGCCGCCGAATAAGGGGGTACTTACTTTCTCAGTAGCCCGGCACATCCCTGATCCTTCCAGCTTTTATTTTTTCGTGTAAAACTTTTATTAGTTAAATTTGATCAGTGAAGGAGAAAAATTATCTGTTTGCAAAATGTTATAACAAACTAACAAACTATGAAAAAGTTTATCTTTTATTTTTTTTAAATAAACTTTTTTTTTTTATAATAAACTGACACACTGTGAAAAAAAGTTTTATTTAATTTTTAATCTGCCTTTTTTTTTGTTTATTTAACCACTTCAGCCCCGGACTATTATGCAGCTTATAGACCGGGCCACTTTTTGCGATTCGGCGCTGCGTCGCTTTAACTGACAATTGCGCGGTCGTGCCGCGCGGCTCCCAAACAAAATTGGCGTCCTTTTTTCCCCCACAAATAGAGATTTCTTTTGGTGGTATTTGATCACCTCTGCGGTTTTTATTTTTTGCGCTATAAACAAAAATAGAGCCACAATCTTGATTTTTTTTTAATATTTTTTACTTTTTGCTATAATATCCCACAAAAATATATTAAAAAGTTTAGGCCGATACGCATTCTTCTACCTAATTGACATTTTTTTTCCCCCACAAATAGAGATCTCTGCGTTTTGTTTTTTTTTTGCACTATAAACAAAAAAAATTTAGCAAATTTTTTATAAATTTTTTATTTTTTTTACTTTTTTTAATAATAAATATCCTCAGAAAAGATATAAAAAAAACATTTATTTTCCTCAAAAAAACGCAATAAGCATTTATCGATTGGTTTGCACAAAAGTTATAGCATCTGTACTGAAGCTATTCTGTACCATTTGTTTATATTCTGTATCATTGTTTGGTTTTACTTTCTGTACCTTTTTTTTTTTTTGTTTCCCTTTTAATCTCAATAAAAACATTTCTGTTAAAAAAAAAAAAAAAGTTATAGCGTCTACAAAATAGGGGATCGTTTTATGTCATTTTTATTAATATTTTTTTTTTTTACCAGTAATGGCGGCCATCGTTTTTTTTAAATTATTATTGGACCTTTCTTTTGGTGGTATTTGATCACCTCGGCGGTTTTTATTTTTTGCGCTATAAACAAAAATAGAGCGACAATTTTGAAAACAAATTCAATATTTTTTACTTTTTGCTGTAATAAATATCCCCAAAAATATATGAAAAAAAAAAAAATTTCCTCGGTTTAGGCCTTCTGCTACATATTTTTGGTAAAAAATAAAAAAAAAATGCAATAAGCGTTAATAGATTGGTTTGCGCAAAAGTTATAGCGTCTGCAAAATAGGGGATAGTTTTATTGCATTTTTATTAATATTTTTTTTTTTTTACCAGTAATGGCGGCAATCTTTTTTTTTTTTAGATCTTTTTTTTATATATATATATATATACTTTTGGTGGTATTTGATCACCTCTGCGGTTTTTATTTTTTGCGCTATAAACAAAAAAAGAGCGACAATTTGGGAAAAAAATCAATATTTTATACTTTTTGCTATAATAAAAATCCCCCCAAAAAATATATAAACAAACTTTTTTTTTTCCTCAGTTTAGGCCGATACGTATCCTTCTACCTATTATTGGCAAAACAAAATCGCAATAAGCGTTTATCGATTGGTTTGCGCAAAAGTTATAGCGTTTACAAAACAGGGGATCGTTTTATGGCATTTTTATTAATATTTAAATTTTTTTACTAGTAATGGCGGAGATCAGCGATTTTTATCGTGACTGCGGCGGACACATCGGACACTTTTGACGCTATTTTGGGACCTTTGTCATTTTTACAGCGATCGGTGCTATAAAAATGCACTGATTACTTTAAAAATGACACTGGCAGGGAAGGGCTTAACCTGTAGGGGGCGTTGAAGGGGGCTAAGTGTGTCCTAGGGAGTGATTCTAACTGTTAGGGGGCGTGGCTTGCCGTGACATGTCGCCGATCGCTGCTCCCGTTGACAGGGAACAGACCATCAGTGACCCGTCACTAGGAAGAACGGGGAGATGTTGTGTTTACACTCACCTCTCAAATTAAAGGGGGACGCCGCCGCGATCGGGTCACAGAGCTGAAGCACGCGGAGATGTTGTGTTTACACTGACATCCCCCCCCCCCCCCCCGTTCTTCAGCTCCGTGAACTGTCATTGTTTTTATATATTTGTTTTTATAATTTTTTGTTATTATTAAAGGGCCCGGAGGTCCTCAGGGCCCCGGATGACAACCTCCCGGTTTAATTATAAAAATGTTTTTATATTTTTTTTTTATTTTTTACTAAAGGGCCCAGAGGTCCCCAGGGGCACGAAGGTCCCCGGGTGGCAACCCCACCCTTTTATATATATATATATATATATATATATAATATTTTTTTATTTTATTAAAGGGCCCTGAATGGCAACCCCCTTTTTTACATTTTTTTTTTTTATAAACTGATTTTAAGTCTGGCTGATATTTATTGTATGTATCAGAGCAGGTGGAGAGCAAAATTTTCATTGGGGGGGCCGCGAGGTCCCTGTGAGTGTGAGGCCTTAGGTGACCGACTAATTAAGGAGCCGCCTCTGTGAACCCGGCCTCAGAGATGTGATCAGCACCGTCGTAAGAAATCGCAGAAAAAATAAAGTTTTTCTTCGGACCGCGCCTTCTCCTTTAAAAAGACGACCGGCGGTGAGGAAAAAGAAGAGCGGCATCCATTCTAATCCTTCTAAACGAAGACGACTCGATCTTTTTGGACTCGGGGGGGTCAGGGGGTCGCTGGATTTAAGTAACTCGTCTCGGCTCAGCCATCATCTCGTCAATAAATGAAAATGTTTCGTCCTTTCGTGTGCGATGGGGAAAAGCAATTTAAAGCGCTGACCTCTCGCTCGGCGGTGAAATTGTATTCTTGCGGCGAATTGGGGGGCCGGCTCCTGAAAGTGATTTGTGACCGCGGCTGGAAGGAGGCCGCCTTTTTTCTTTTTTTTTTTTTTTATATATTCTTTTTTTTTTTTCTTGTATTAAGTGAAATTGTTCCCTCCGATGGGGAATACAATATTTATCTCTGGAATACTTTTTAAGCAGGAGATTTATTTTACACGACAGCCAGTAAAAGTCGCTTAAAGTGACGGCGTTAGGAGAGAGTTAAGAGACACTGATCCTCCCACTGACACCAATGATGGGACACTATTCCTCCCACTGACACCAATGATGGGGCACTATTCCTCCCACTGATACCAATGATGGGGCACTATTCCTCCCACTGATACCAATGATGGGACACTATTCCTCCCACTGACACCAATGATGGGACACTATTCCTCCCACTGACACCAATGATGGGACACTATTCCTCCCACTGATACCAATGATGGGACACTATTCCCCCCACTGACACCAATGATGGGACACTATTCCTCCCACTGACACCAATGATGGGACACTATTCCTCCCACTGATACCAATGATGGGACACTATTCCTCCCACTGACACCAATGATGGGACACTATTCCCCCCACTGACACCAATGATGGGACACTATTCCTCCCACTGACACCAATGATGGGACACTATTCCCCCACTGACACCAATGATGGGACACTATTCCTCCCACTGACACCAATGATGGGGCACTATTCCTCCCACTGACACCAATGATGGGACACTATTCCTCCCACTGATACCAATGATGGGACACTATTCCCCCCACTGACACCAATGATGGGACACTATTCCTCCCACTGACACCAATGATGGGACACTATTCCTCCCACTGACACCAATGATGGGACACTATTCCTCCCACTGACACCAATGATGGGGCATTATTCATCCCACGGATACCAATGATGGGGCACTATTCATCCCACTGACACCACTGAGCATTGTCACTGCGGACCAGGAAGTCCTTTACTGTCAGGAAGAAAATAAGTAAACTAACATAATGCTGTTAATATGGGGGGTGCGCTACCCAACTTACCGTAGTTTATTTTGGGGGGGGGGCTTTGGGGGGTATTTTATACATAACATTTACAGGCATCCAGCATTTTATTTTCGTTCACATTGTATCCATTTTTGTAAATAGAACTTACGGAACCCTTCGATTTTGTCGGCGGTTTTGCTCCACGCCACCTGGAAGGTCTCCATTATCACCTGGATGGTCCTCCTCTCCGGCTGGGACTTCTTGTAGTTGAATACGGTCATCACCGTGCCGAGCTCCAGGGTCCTCTTTATGTGGCTCTTCTGGTACACCGGGAGGGCCCGGAAATCGGCACTACTCCTACGCGGCATGGCGGCCTTCACTCCGCCCCCGCGGCCCCTTCACCTTTCAAAACCGCTGTGCGAAAAAAAATGTACAAATGTGTCAAACTTTGTATAAAATAAACCTAAAAACAGATCACACTGCCCCAGTCACATGACAACCCCCCGGGGAAAGCACATCTAAAGCCAAAAGTGCCCTCCACTCTGTACATAACGCACTCCTGAGCTCTCCACTCTGTACATAGCGCACTCCTGAGCTCTCCACTCTGTACATAGCGCACCCCTGAGCTCTCCACTCTGTACATAGCGCACCCCTGAGCTCTCCACTCTGTACATAGCGCACTCCTGAGCTCTCCACTCTGTACATAGCGCACTCCTGAGCTCTCCACTCTGTACATAGCGCACCCCTGAGCTCTCCACTCTGTACATAGCGCACCCCCGAGCTCTCCACTCTGTACATAGCGCACCCCTGAGCTCTCCACTCTGTACATAGCGCACTCCTGAGCTCTCCACTCTGTACATAGCGCACTCCTGAGCTCTCCACTCTGTACATAGCGCACCCCTGAGCTCTCCACTCTGTACATAGCGCACCCCAGAGCTCTCCACTCTGTACATAGCGCACTCCCGAGCTCTCCACTCTGTACATAGCGCACCCCCGAGCTCTCCACTCTGTACATAGCGCACTCCTGAGCTCTCCACTCTGTACATAGCGCACTCCTGAGTTCTCCACTCTGTACATAGCGCACCTCTGAGCTCTCCACTCTGTACATAGCGCACTCCTGAGCCCTCCACTCTGTACATAGCGCACCCCCGAGCTCTCCACTCTGTACATAGCGCACTCCTGAGCCCTCCACTCTGTACATAGCGCACCCCTGAGCTCTCCACTCTGTACATAGCGCACCCCAGAGCTCTCCACTCTGTACATAGCGCACTCCCGAGCTCTCCACTCTGTACATAGCGCACCCCCGAGCTCTCCACTCTGTACATAGCGCACTCCTGAGCTCTCCACTCTGTACATAGCGCACTCCTGAGATCTCCACTCTGTACATAGCGCACCTCTGAGCTCTCCACTCTGTACATAGCGCACTCCTGAGCCCTCCACTCTGTACATAGCGCACCCCCGAGCTCTCCACTCTGTACATAGCGCACTCCTGAGCTCTCCACTCTGTACATAGCGCACTCCTGAGCTCTCCACTCTGTACATAGCGCACCCCTGAGCTCTCCACTCTGTACATAGCGCACCCCCGAGCTCTCCACTCTGTACATAGCGCACTCCTGAGCTCTCCACTCTGTACATAACGCACTCCTGAGCTCTCCACTCTGTACATAGCGCACTCCTGAGCTCTCCACTCTGTACATAGCGCACTCCTGAGCTCTCCACTCTGTACATAGCGCACCCCTGAGCTCTCCACTCTGTACATAGCGCACCCCTGAGCTCTCCACTCTGTACATAGCGCACCCCTGAGCTCTCCACTCTGTACATAGCGCACTCCCGAGCTCTCCACTCTGTACATAGCGCACCCCCGAGCTCTCCACTCTGTACATAGCGCACTCCTGAGCTCTCCACTCTGTACATAGCGCACTCCTGAGATCTCCACTCTGTACATAGCGCACCTCTGAGCTCTCCACTCTGTACATAGCGCACTCCTGAGACCTCCACTCTGTACATAGCGCACCCCCGAGCTCTCCACTCTGTACATAGCGCACCCCTGAGTTCTACACTCTGTACATAGCACACCCCTGAGCTCTCCACTCTGAACAAAGCGCACTCCTGAGTTCTCCACTCTGTACATAACGCACCCCTGAGCTCTCCACTCTGTACATAGCGCACTCCTGAGTTCTCCACTCTGTACATAACGCACCCCTGAGCTCTCCACTCTGTACATAGCGCACTCCTGAGTTCTCCACTCTGTTCATAGCGCACCCCCGAGCTCTCCACTCTGTACATAGCGCACTCCCGAGCTCCCCACTCTGTACATAGCGCACCCCCGAGCTCTCCACTCTGTACATAGCGCACTCCTGAGCTCTCCACTCTGTACATAGCGCACTCCTGAGATCTCCACTCTGTACATAGCGCACCTCTGAGCTCTCCACTCTGTACATAGCGCACTCCTGAGCCCTCCACTCTGTACATAGCGCACCCCCGAGCTCTCCACTCTGTACATAGCGCACCCCTGAGTTCTACACTCTGTACATAGCACACCCCTGAGCTCTCCACTCTGTACAAAGCGCACTCCTGAGTTCTCCACTCTGTACATAACGCACCCCTGAGCTCTCCACTCTGTATATAGCGCACTCCTGAGTTCTCCACTCTGTACATAACGCACCCCTGAGCTCTCCACTCTGTACATAGCGCACTCCTGAGTTCTCCACTCTGTACATAGCGCACCCCCGAGCTCTCCACTCTGTACATAGCGCACTCCCGAGCTCTCCACTCTGTACATAGCGCACCCCCGAGCTCTCCACTCTGTACATAGCGCACTCCTGAGCTCTCCACTCTGTACATAGCGCACTCCTGAGATCTCCACTCTGTACATAGCGCACCTCTGAGCTCTCCACTCTGTACATAGCGCACTCCTGAGCCCTCCACTCTGTACATAGCGCACCCCCGAGCTCTCCACTCTGTACATAGCGCACCCCTGAGTTCTACACTCTGTACATAGCACACCCCTGAGCTCTCCACTCTGTACAAAGCGCACTCCTGAGTTCTCCACTCTGTACATAACGCACCCCTGAGCTCTCCACTCTGTACATAGCGCACTCCTGAGTTCTCCACTCTGTACATAACGCACCCCTGAGCTCTCCACTCTGTACATAGCGCACTCCTGAGTTCTCCACTCTGTACATAACGCATCCTCAAACCTGCACTTTGCACATAGGGCACCCCTGGAACTGAACTCTATACATAGTGCACTCCTAGACCCTGCACTCTGTACGCACTCCAGATACAACCAGCCCATTGAAGGCAACCATACTGCTGATGTAGCCTGCAATGAAATTGCATTTGACACCCATGTGTTAGACTATTTATATATTGTTTTATTTGCTGGGGGTTTTCCCATGAAAGTGGCGTTACCCCTCACAACAATCCTGGGAAAACTGCAAATTATTTTTCCCCCTTTAAACGGATCACCTTAGAACCCCTCACTCTGCATGGGTGAGAATGCCCAAGTACTCCAAAACTGTACTCTTGTCGTATCTCACAACCAGGGCCGCCATCAGGGGGGTACAGGCAGTACACCTGTAAGGGGCCCAGTGGTCCCTTGGGGCGCGGATGGCGTCCCCTTTTTTCATTTTTTTTAAACGTTTTTTATTTTATTTTGTTCGCCAGCACCTAAAGCCCCCCCGACCTCTAACAGGCCCGGTGGTCCCCAGGGGCCTGGATGGCATCCCACTTTCCTTTTTATATTTTCCCTAGGTGCTGCCCACCTGAATTTGCGGCGGCAGCCCCCCCAGATTCTCAATCCGCGGTTGCCTCCCCCCCATTCTCAATTAGCGGGCGCCTCTCAACTTGCGACATTCCCCCTCGCTTCTCAATTTGCCGTGGCAGCGCCCCCCCGGTTCTCTGCTCCAGGGGGCCCATGCCTGAAGCTGTGTAAGGGTCCCTAAAAGTCCACCACCCAAACAGCGGTGATCCATATCTGCGTCCCATCCCTGGCCTCCTGTACTATATACTGTATATATATATTTTGTATATTTAATGAAAAGGAAGTGATTCTAGAGATCGGATGTGATTTGGGGCGAGGTGAAGTGACGCCGATCACAGCCAGCGCAGGACACGCGAAGAAAGCCGCCAATTCATCTCAGAAATATTACAGAGCGATTTTCCTTTTCTGCCTGCGCTGTTCCGCTCCGCCGCGCTCCTCATACCCACAAATAGAGATTTCTTTTGGTGGTATTTGATCACCTCTGCGGTTTTTATTTTTTTGCGCTATAAACAAAAACAAAGCGACAATTTTGAAAATAATGCAATATTTTTTACTTTTTTGCTATAATAAATATCCCCAAAAATATATAAAAAATGTTTTTTCCTCAGTTTAGGCCGATACGTATTCTTCTACTTATTTTTGGTAAAAAAAAAAATCGCAATAAGCGTTTATTGATTGGTTTGCGCAAAAGTGATAGCGTTTACAAAATAGGGGATAGTTTTAGGGCATTTTTATTATTTTTTATTTTATTTTTTTTACTAGTAATGGCGGCGATCAGCGATTTTTATCGGTACTGCGACATTATGGGGGACTCTGATGGGGATCCTAATGTAAGAGGGACTCTAACAGGAATCATGATGTAATGGGGACCCAAATGTAAGTGGGACCCTGATAGATGCCCTGAGGTAAGTGGAGACTCTGATGGGGGCACTGATGTAAGGGGGGCCTCTGATGGGGATCCTAATATAAGGGGGGGCCTCTGATGGGTATCCTAATGTAAGGGGGGGGACTCTGATGGGGATCCTGATGTGAGGGAGACTCTGATGAGGATCCTGATGTAAGAGGGACTCTGACGGGGATCGTGATGTAATGGGGACCCTGATGTAAGAGGGATCCTGATAGATGCCCTGAGGTAAGTGGAGACTCTGATGGGGATACTGATGTAAGGGGGGCATCTGATGGGGATCCTAATGTAAGGGGAGGCCTCTGATGGGGATCCTAATGTAAGGGGGGGACTCTGATGGGGATCCTAATGTGAGGGAGACTGTGATGAGGATTCTGATGTAAGAGCGACTCTGAAGGGGACACTGATGTAAATGGGGCTGATGTAAAGGGACTGATGTTAAATGGATGGGGCCCCTGATGCCCTGGTGTAGGGGATCTGATAGATGGAGATGTAAGGGGCGGACTCTGATGGGGAGGGGGCCTCTGATGTGAGGGAGACCTGATGAGGATCCTCATCCAGATGTAAAGGGGGAACTCTAATGGGGCCAGATGTAAAGGGAACTCTAATGGGGCCCCTGATGTAAGAGGGATCCTGATAGATGCCCTGAGGTAAGTGGAGACTCTGATGGGGACACTGATGTAAAGGGGGCCTCTGATAGGGGATCCTGATGTTAAATGGATCCTCATAGATGCCCTGGTGTATGTGGTGACTCTGATGGAGATCCTAATGTAAGGGGCGGACTCTGATGGGGATCCTGATGTGAGGGAGACTCTGATGAGGATCCAGATGTAAAGGGAACTCTAATGGGGCCCCCGATGTAAGAGGGATCCTGATAGATGCCCTGAGGTAAGTGGAGACTCTGATGGGGACACTGATGTAAAGGGGGCCTCTGATAGGGGATCCTGATGTTAAATGGATCCTCATAGATGCCCTGGTGTATGTGGTGACTCTGATGGAGATCCTAATGTAAGAGGGGATTCTAATGGAGATCATGATGTAAGGGAGAGTCTAATGAGTATCCTGATGTAAGAGGGACTCTGGTGGGGACCCTGATGTAAGAGAAGACTCTGACGGGGGACCCTGATGTAAGGGGGACTATAACGTGGATCATGATGTATGGGGACTCTGATGTAAAGGGAACTCTAATGGGGACCCTGATGTAAGAGGGACCCTGATAGAAGCCCTGATTTAAGAGGGGACCCTAATGGGGACCCTGATGTAATAGGGGACTCTGATGGGGACCCTGATGTAATAGGGGACTCTGATGGGGACCCTGATGTAATAGGGGACTCAGATGGGGACCCTAATGTAATAGGGGGCTCTGATGGGGACCCTGATGTAAAAGGAGACTCTGATGGGGACCCTAGTATAATAGGGGACTCTGATGGGGACCCTGGTGTAAGAGGGACACTGATGAGGACCCTGATGTAAGGGAGACTCTGATAGGGATCCTAATGTAAGAGGGGACTCTAACAGGAATCATGATGTAATTAGAGACTCTGATGGGGACACTGATGTAAGGGGGGCCTCTGATGGGGGACCCTGATGTTAGAGGGACCTTGATAGAAACCCTGATATAAGGGGGGACTCTGATGGGGACCCTGATGTAATAGGGGACTTTAATGACGGGGATCCTGATGTAAGGGGGGATTCTGACAGGGATCCTGATGTAAGGGGGGATTCTGACGGGGATCCTGATGTAAGGGGGGACTCTGATGGGGACCCTGATGTAATAGGGGACTTTAATGACAGGGATCCTGATGTAAGGGGGATTCTGACGGGGATCCTGATGTAAGGGGGGATTCTGACGGGGATCCTGATGTAAGGGGGGATTCTGATGGGGATCCTGATGTAAGGGGGGATTCTGATGGGGATCATGATGTAGGGGAGGAGGACTCTGATGGGGATCCTGATGTAAGGGAGGACTCTGACGGGGATCCTGATGTAAGGGAGGACTCTGACGGGGATCCTGATGTAAGGGAGGACTCTGACGGGGATCCTGATGTAAGGGAGGACTCTGACGGGGATCCTGATGTAAGGGAGGACTCTGACGGGGATCCTGATGTAAGGGGGGACTCTGACGGGGAGAGTCACCCTGCTATACCTCCATTTCATGAATAGAGAGTTGCCTTCATTTATCTGGATGGAGTGATTGGGAATCTTCCAGCTGGAAAGGAGCCTCTCCGTTATTTACAGGAAATATTGGGAGACGCCTCCGTTTTCTTCTCAGAGTCTCGGCTCATCTACAATGTAACATTCAGCCGGTCCCGATAGTTACAATAAGTATCTCTTTGTTTCCTGAATGGAGGAGGATTTGCATGCGCGGCGCTCTGTGCTTTGTGTCTGCAGGACGGGAATGTTATTTTAGATGCCGGGCCCCGGGCCCCCGGATAATACCCCTTTGTATAGGTGAACTCGCTGGCTGATCACCTGGAACACCAACAATCAGCCGACACAACGGCAGCAATGTTTGTCACCGGACACAGGAGGCTAAAAATAAATCCCGCTCAGTGTCATTTAGATGTGAGGAGGCACTGTGGTGGCATTGGGCACAGTGGTGACGATTGATGGGCACAGTGGCGACAATTGATGGGCAGAGTGAGGCTGCGTTTGATAGGCACA
Organism: Rana kukunoris; assembly: GCA_029574335.1. Taxonomy (NCBI): domain Eukaryota; kingdom Metazoa; phylum Chordata; class Amphibia; order Anura; family Ranidae; genus Rana; species Rana kukunoris. The sequence continues at coordinate 84,251 of JAJQKJ010002678.1, read as the reverse complement.
GTGGTTGCAATTAATGGGCACAGTTGCTGTGTTTAATGGGCACAGTGTGGCTGCAATTGTTTTTGGGTTTTTTTTCGTTTCTTTGCGCCCCCCCCCCAAAAAAAATTTGAGCACCAGCCGCCACTGGTGGTGGGGACACCTGATGTAAGGGGGCACTCTGATGGAGATTCCTGATGTAAGGGGGCACAAATGGGTGTCGCTAATGGGCACTGTTAGGTGACACTGATAGGCAGCACTGATAGGTGGCACTGATGATGAGGCACTGAAGGGCACTGGTTGACAGCACTTAGAGTCATTGATAGGTGGCACAGGTGGGCACTGGTAGGTGGCACTGATGGGTGGAACAAATGGGTGTCGCTGATGGCCACTGATGGACACTGTTAGGTGGCACTGATGGGTGGAACAAATGGGTGTCGCTGATGGCCACTGATGGACAGTGTTAGGTGGCACAGATGGGCACTGCTAGGTTACACTAATACGCAGCACTGATAGGTGGCACAGATGGGTGTTGCCGATGGGAACTGATGGGCACTGCTAGGCTACACTGATAGGCAGCACTGATAGGTTCCACTGATGATGAGGCACTGAAGGGCATTGGTTGACAGCACTTAGGGGCACTGATAGGTGGCACAGGTGGGCACTGGTAGGTGGCACTGATGGGTGGCACAGATGGATGTCGCTGATGGGAACTGATGGGCACTGATAGGTGGCAATAATGATGAGGCACTGATTGGCAGCACTGATGGGCATTAAGAGGTGGCACAGGTGGGCACTGGTTGGCAGCATTGCTATGGGGGGGGGGGGGATGTTGCATTCACCGAGGTAAGTATGATTAAAAACAAATCCCATACATCTCTTTAAATGAATTGGCATCTGATTTGTGCAGTACCTGTACAGCAAAGCTCAGCCTTGTAAAAGGAGAAGCAGCACAAGGAGCCAATCAGGTGTGCTACAGTGCAATAAGTATGCTGATAGGAGGAGAGAGCAGAGCGTCAGAGACATGAACTCATCAATCTTCTGCTTCTCCATTCTCTGTCCAGTCACAGGAGGGAGACCTGTAAGCAGCGGCAGCCGCTCCCCCCCCCCTAATTTACATGCGCCATGGAACCTAATCTACATGCAGGGCGCCGGACGCATGGATTTCTATCAGTTATTTTTTTTTTTAGAAGCACATGATAAGAACCGGAGGCTCTAATTGGCTTAAAAAAAGTTGGGCTTGGGGCGCAGAGCACTGCCTCCCGATCCCACCCGCTTGTGTGACATTAGTGAATCAACAATCTCTATTATCTTCCTGCTTCTCCACCCGGCCAATCAGGAAAATGGTTTTAAGACCGGATTGGCCGGGAGGAGAAGCAACCGGATTGGCCGGGTGGGAGAAGATAGGGTTTGTTAGCCGACATCCCGACGGCCGATCTCAGACGGATATTTGCTGCGGGTAAAACCGGTTTCTGTTGGAGAGATTGGTGGGATCGATCCTGGCAGACAATGTCCATACTAATCGTTGTTATCTGCAGCCTTGGCTCCGCCCATTGGCAACCCCTGCATGCGCCATTCTAAAATTGGAAGTCACGGGAGGACACCGGTGACGTCACCTCTACCCACAACCTCTATGGAGTGAAAGCCGAATACATGCCGCTCTGCTTCAGCTGCTCCCCTGAGGACATGCCGGACAGATCTGATCACCCGTAAGACGGTCATACACTTTACAATCTCATTTGGATTTACCAAAACCAGGGCCGGATCTTAGAGGGTGCTGGGCTGGAGTGCGCCCCCCCCCCCCCCCCACCAATTTTAATTAATTCAGCAGGCTCCACCCATTACAGGCTGTGCACAAGGAGAGAGAGAGAGAGAGAGGAGAGGTGGGGGAGGGGTTCTGGCAGGCTCCACCCACTACAGGCTGCTTGCAGAAAACTACAGGAGGAGGCGGAGACAAGACCAGTCCCCCTGCACAAGGAGAGAGAGCAGAGCTGTAGGAGGGGTCTGGCAGGCTCCACCCATTACAGGCTGAGCACAAGGAGAGAGAGCAGAGCTGTGGGAGGGGTCAAGCAGGCTCCACCCATTGCAGACTTCCTGCAGAAGGCTACAGGAGGGGGCGGAGATAAAACCAGTCCCCCTGCACAAGGAGAGAGAGCAGAGCTGTGGGAGGGGTCTGGTAGGCTCCACCCATTACAGGCTGAGCACAAGGAGAGAGAGCAGAGCTGTGGGAGGGGTCAAGCAGTCTCCACCCTCTACAGGCTGCCTGCTGAAAGCTAGAGGAGGGGGCGGAGACAAAACTATTCCCCCTGCACCAGGAGAGAGAGTAGAGCTGTGGGAGGGGTAAAGCAGGCTCCACCCATTACAGGCTGTGCACTAGGAAAGAGAGCAGAGTTGTGGGAGGGGTCAAGCAGGCTCCACCCATTGCAGACTTCCTGCAGAAAGCTACAAGAGGGGGCGGAGACAAGACTGGTCCCCCTGCACACGGAGACAGAGCAGAGCTGTGGGAGGGGTCAGGCAGGCTCCACCCATTACATGCTGTGCACAAGGAGAGAGAGCAGAGCTGTGGGAGGGGTCAGGCAGGCTCCACCCATTACAGGCTGTGCACAAGGAGAGAGAGCAGAGCTGTGGGAGGGGTTAAGCAGTCTCCACCCTCTACAGTCTGCCTGCTGAATACTACAGAAGGGGGGCGGAGATAAGACCAGTCACCCTGCACAAGGAGAGAGAGCAGAGCTGTGGGAGGGGTCAGGCAGGCTCCACCCATTACAGGCTGTGCACAAGGAGAGAGAGCAGAGCTGTGGGAGGGGTTAAGCAGTCTCCACCCTCTACAGTCTGCCTGCTGAATACTACAGAAGGGGGGCGGAGATAAGACCAGTCACCCTGCACAAGGAGAGAGAGCAGAGCTGTAGGAGGAGTGAAGCAGGCTCCACCCATTGCAGACTTCCTGCAGAAAACGACAGGAGGGGGCGGAGACAAGACCAGTCCCCCTGCACAAGGAGAGAGAGTAGAGCTGTGGGAGGGGTCAAGCAGGCTCCACCCATTGCAGACTGCCTGCAGAAAACGACAGGAGGGGGCGGAGACAAGACCAGTCCCCCTGCACAAGGAGAGAGAGTAGAGCTGTGGGAGGGGTCAAGCAGGCTCCACCCATTGCAGACTTCCTGCAGAAAATGACAGGAGGGGGCGGAGACAAGACCAGTCCCCCTGTAGAAGGAGAGAGAGTAGAGCTGTGGGAGGGGTCAAGCAGGCTCCACCCATTGCAGACTTCCTGCAGAAAATGACAGGAGGGGGCGGAGACAAGACCAGTCCCCCTGTAGAAGGAGAGAGAGTAGAGCTGTGGGAGGGGTCAAGCAGGCTCCACCCATTGCAGACTTCCTGCAGAAAGCTACAGGAGTGGGCGGAGACAAGACCGGTCCCCCTGCACAAGGAGAGAGAGCAGCAGTGAGCGGTCTTCATTACAGGAAGTCTCACACGGGATTACTGCCCAGATCTGGAAGAAATACACAAAGATCTCCGAGATTCGGGAAGAGGACACACGGTGAATGGATTTAGAGAATGTTTTCTTATCCCGGAATTCAGCTTTAATTCTGATCCAAACATTCATCTTATGATGAAACACACCGGGTTGGAGAGAGTCTGGTATTCAGTAGATGCCGACATTTGTATTTCCCCCTCCGATGAGGACCGGCCAGTTGCAAAAAAAAGAGCCGCAAGCAGCCTAAGCCTTGCCTAAAGTCCAGGAAGAGCACCTGTCACCGTTCCACCCCCCCCCCCCCCCTTCACTCACCACCATCTTGTCCCAGCGGCTCTTACAGGTGCCTTCGGGCCGTTCTGTCACCAGACACATGGAGAAAGCGCTGAACTTCTTCCTTGTTGTTTCTTTGCTTCTGCTTTTTTTTTTTTTGTCTATATGATTCTGCTCTGCCCCCACCCCGCCGCTCGGCTTTCTGCTCCACTGCGTCCACTTCCTTCCTCGTACTGCACATTCGGCTGCGACCTCCCTTCCCTTGCCTCCCTTCCCTCTCGTTAAGATGGACTTTATGTGCCACACACGGGCTGCCGCTTGTTCAAGGAGAAGGCACGTCATTGCCCTGAGACTCATCTACAGCAATCACATTTAGATCACCAAGGGGTGCAAGACCAAAAACTGGACCCCCAACATTCACCAACTGCTGGCCAAGGTTTTAGACTCGTTCAAAGAAGAAATGTCCAAGCCTACTAGAGATCAGCTTGGGTTTGGTCCTAACCTGAACCCCGTTGGGTCAAAAAACGGGGGGCTGCACACATATAAAGGGGTGGGGAAGCTCTTGACGCCCTTGACTTAGTATGGCCATGTGGTGAGCTTGGGTTTGGGTTTGGGCTTAGTCCGAACCCAAAAGTTGGCTTTCACTGCTGGGCCAATGAGGCTTGTTTGCTTGTGATTGCCCTGAGACTCATCTATTGAAATCGAATTTCCAGTAGGTCACCAAGGGGCCCCCCCTTGTGCAAGACCAAATATTGGACCCCCAACATTAAGAAACTGCTGGACAACTTTTAAGACTTGTTCCATGACAGCTTGATAGAAGTGAGAAATGTCCAAGCCTACAAGGAGCTTGGGTCTAGTCCTACCCTTAAAGTCCCCTGTTGGGCCATAAACGGGGGGGGGGGCTGCACACATATAAAGGGGTGGGGAAGCTCTTGATGCCCTTGACTTAGTATGGCCATGTGGTGAGCTTGGGTTTGGGTTTGGGCTTAGTCCGAACCCAAAAGTTGGCTTTCACTGCTGGGCCAATGAGGCTTGTTTGCTTGTGATTGCCCTGAGACTCATTTATTGAAATCGAATTTCCAGTAGGTCACCAAGGGGCCCCCCCTTGTGCAAGACCAAATATTGGACCCCCAACATTAAGAAACTGCTGGACAACTTTTAAGACTTGTTCCATGACAGCTTGATAGAAGTGAGAAATGTCCAAGCCTACAAGGAGCTTGGGTCTAGTCCTACCCTTAAAGTCCCCTGTTGGGCCATAAACGGGGGGGGGGGGCTGCACACATATAAAGGGGTGGGGAAGCTCTTGATGCCCTTGACTTAGTATGGCCATGTGGTGAGCTTGGGTTTGGGTTTGGGCTTAGTCCGAACCCAAAAGTTGGCTTTCACTGCTGGGTCAATGAGGCTTGTTTGCTTGTGATTGCCCTGAGACTCTTCTATTGAAATCGAATTTCCAGTAGGTCACCAAGGGCCCCCCCCTTGTGCAAAACCAAATATTGGACCCCCAGCATTCAGAAACTGCTGGCCAAGTTTTTAGACTCATTCAATGACAGCTTAATAGAAGTGAGAAATGTCCAAGCCTACTAGAGATGAGCTTGGGTCTGGTCCGAACCAGAAAGTCACCTGTTGGGCCAATAAATGGGGGGCTGCACACATATAAAGGGGTAGGGGTGCTCTTGACGCCCTTGACTTAGTATGGCCATGTGGTGAGCTTGGGTTTGGGTTTGGGCTTAGTCCGAACCCAAAAGTTGTCTTTCACTGCTGGGCCAATGAGGCTTGTTTCCTTGTGATTGCCCTGAGACTCATCTATTACAATCGAATTTCCAGTAGGTCATCAAAGGGCCCCCCTTGTGTAAGACCAAATATTGGACCCCCAACATGGCCAAGTTTTTAGACTCGTTCAATGACAGCTTGATAGAAGTGAGAAATGTCCAAGCCTACAAAGAGCTTGGGTCTGGTCCTACCGTGAAAGTCACCTGTTGGGCCAATAAATGGGGGGCTGCATATATATATATAAAGGGGTGGGGGTGCTCTTGACGCCCTTGACTTAGTATGGCCATGTGGTGGGCTTGGGCTTGGTCTGAACCGAAAGTTGGCTGTCACTGCTGGACCAATGAGGCTTGTTTGCTTGTGATTGTCCTGAGACTCTTCTATTGAAATTGAATTTCCAGTAGGTCACCAAGACCAAATATTAGACCCCCAACATTCACCAACTGCTGGCCAAGTTTTTAGACTAATTAAGCTTGATAGAAGTGAGAAATGTCCAAGCCTACTAGAGATGAGCTTGGGTCTGGTCCTAACCGGAAAGTCACCTGTTAATGTTGGGCCAATGAGCCGGGGGGGGGGGGGGCACATATATAAAGGGGTGGGGATGCTCTTGACGTTCTTGACTTAGTATGGCCATGTGGTGAGCTTGGGTTTGGGCTTGGTCTGGAAACCAAAAGTTGGCTGTCACTGTTGGACCAATGAGCTGCAGCTAGGAGATCCCCCACTCTCTAATGATGTATATAAAGGGGAGGGGATTCTCATGACATCCATGTAATCTAATATGGCCACGTGTGGTGAGCTTGGGATTGGGGTTTTGTCCGAACTTGAAAGTTGGCTGTTACTGCTGGGCCAATGAGCTGCAGCTAGGAGATTCCCCACCCCCTAAATACTATTTACTGTATATAAAGGGGGGGAATTCTGAGGACTTGCTTGACCTAATATTGCCACATGTGGTGAGCTTGGGTTTGGGCGTTGTTTTGGTCCCAACCCAGAAGTTGGTTGTCATTGCTGGGCCAATGAGCTGGGGGCAGAAATGTCTCCATCCTGCAACTGATATATACAAAGGGGCAGGGATGAAAATGACATCATTGACCAACATCCCCACCCTCTAAAGATGTATATAAAGGGGAGGGGTTTCCAAGGACATCCTTGACCTAATGTGCCCACTTGTGGTGAGCTTGGGTTTGGGCGTTATTTTGGTCCTAACCCAAAAGTTGTCTGTCATTGCTGGGCCAATAAGTTGGGGAGATTCCTGTCTCACAACTGATGTATACAACGTGGGAGGGGGATGCTCGTGACATCATTGACCTCATTTGGCCACGTGTGGTGAGCTTGGGTTCAGGCTTGGGTTTGGTCTGAATCCAAAAGTTGTCTGCCATTGCTGGACTGATGAGCTGCGGTCGGATGATTCCCCACCTTGCAACTGATGTATACCAAGGGCCGGGGGTGCTTGTGACATCATCGACCTGATGTGGCCTCGTGAGATGACCTTGATTTGGTTCCAACCTGGAAGTTGATTGTCATTGGTGGGCCAACCAGCTATGGGAAGGAGATTACTCACCGGCACATGACGTATACAAATGAGTGGGGATGCTCATTGACCTAGTTTGTCCACGGGCCCATATTAGGTCAACGAGGTCATGACTTGTCAGTTGCAGGTTGTATAATGATTAGCATTTTGTCTCACACGAGGAATTGCCTTTGAAATGAAGGCTAGAGAGACGGGGAAGGCGGCCATATTGGTTGCACAACCAGCTCTATCACACAGAGTTATGGCGCTGAGCATAGAGACGGCCGAACATGGAACAAATTTCAGCCAGGTCCTGGTGAACTGACCAAACTTAGAGCCATGGGTGGTCCTATCAGCACCCTCCTTCCTTCTACTCCTTCCCTCTACTCCCTCCCTCTACTCCCTCCCTCTAATCCTTCCCTCTACTCCCTCCTTCCCTCTACTCCCTCCCTCTACTCCCTCCCTCCCTCTACTCCTTCCCTCTACTCCCTCCCTCCCTCTACTCCCTCCCTCTACTCCCTTCTTCCCTCTCCTCCCCCCCTCTCTCTACTCCCTCCCCTCTACTGCCTCCCTCTACTCCCTCTACTCCCTCTCCTCTACTCCCTCGCTCTACTCCCTCCCTCTCTCCCTCCTCTAATCCTTCCCTCTTCCCTCCCTCTAATCCTTCCCTCTACTCCCTCCCTCTAATCCTTCCCTCTACTCCCTCCCTCTACTCCCTCCCTCCCTCTACTCCTCCCTCTAATCCTTCCCTCTACTCCCTCCTTCCCTCTACTCCCTCCCTCTACTCTCTCCCTCCCCTCTACTCCCTCCCTCTACTCCTTCCCTCTACTCCCTCCCTCTACTCCCTCCCTCTACTCCCTCCCTCTACTCCCTCCTTCCCTCTCCTCCCCCCCTCTCTCTACTCCCTCCCCTCTACTGCCTCCCCTCTACTCCCTCACTCTACTCCCTCCCTCTACTCCCTCGCTCTACTCCCTCCCTCTACTCCCTCGCTCTACTCCCTCGCTCTACTCCCTCCCTCTACTCCCTCGCTCTACTCCCTCCCTCTACTCCCTCCCTCTACTCCCTCCCTCTACTCCCTCGCTCTACTACCCCCCTCTACTACCCCCCTCTACTCCCTCCCTCTACTCCCTCCTTCCCTCTACTCCCTCCCTCTACTCCCCCCTCCCCTCTACTCCCTCCCTCTACTCCCTCCCTCTACTCCTTCCCTCTACTCCTTCCCTCTACTCCCACCCTCTACTCCCTCCCCTCTACTCCCTCCCCTCTACTCCCTCCCCTCTACTTCTTCCCTCTACTCCCTCCCCTCTACTCCCTCCCTCTACTCCCTCCCTCTACTTCTTCCTCTACTCCCTCCCCTCTACTCCCTCCCTCTACTCCCTCCCTCTACTCCTTCCCTCTACTCCCTCCCTCTACTCCCTCCCCTCTACTCCCTCCCTCTACTCCTTCCCTCTACTCCCTCCCCTCTACTCCCTCCCCTCTACTCCCTCCCCTCTACTCCCTCCCCTCTACTCCCTCCCTCTACTCCCTCCCCTCTACTCCCTCCCTCTACTCCCTCCCCTCTACTCCCTCCCTCTACTCCCTCCCTCTACTCCTTCCCTCTACTCCCTCCCCTCTACTCCCTCCCCTCTACTCCCTCCCCCTCTACTCCCTCCCCTCTTCTCCCTCCCCTCTACTCCCTCCCCTCTTCTCCCTCCCCTCTACTCCCTCCCCTCTACTCCCTCCCTCTACTTCTTCCCTCTACTCCCTCCCCTCTAATCCCTCCCCTCTACTCCCTCCCCTCTACTCCCTCCCCTCTACTCCCTCCCCTCTTCTCCCTCCCCTCTACTCCCTCCCTCTTCTCCCTCCCCTCTACTCCCTCCCCTCTACTCCCTCCCTCTACTTCTTCCCTCTACTCCCTCCCCTCTAATCCCTCCCCTCTACTCCCTCCCCTCTACTCCCTCCCCTCTACTCCTTCCCTCTACTCCCTCCCTCTACTCCCTCCCCTCTACTCCCTCCCCTCTACTCCCTCCCTCCCACCGGACATCCTTTGAGCTAAGAATGGAAGGAGCTGAGGGGAAGATTGTTGGCTCTATTAGATGTAGCCACTCATCAGGGATATGATGGCGGCGGGTACAGGCTGTCAGAACACAATGGCCGTATAAGAATTTGACTCCTTCATTTTTTGCGATTCGGCACTGTGTCACTTTAACTGACAATTGCGCGGTCATGCGACGCGGCTCCCAAACAAAATTGACTTCCATTTCCCCCCACAAATAGAGATTTCTTTTGGTGGTATTTGATCACCTCTGCGTTTTTTTTTTTTTTCCTTGCATCCAATTCGCATAGTAGGACACACATCTCCAGAGCGGAGCGGAGCGAATTAAATGGAGGTCCTGTGCGTCTTTTGGCAATTTCAGGTCCGAATTCAGCCAAAGTTTGGTCTGAAATCGAGCCTGAACCAGTAATTATTATTATTATTATTATTTCTATTATTATTATTATTTCTATTATTAAATAAAATAAAAATACATTATTAATAGTAATAATGATAAACTAATAATACATAAATAAAAATAATAATAATAATAAAAATCATACAAATAATAATGATGATAATACAATTAAAACAAATAATAATAATATTAATAATTTATAATTGTTATTGTTATTTTATTATTAATACTATTATTATTATTATTATTATTATTATTAATGTATTATAATTATTAATGTGTTATTATTTTATCATTGTTGTTCTTATTGTTTTACTATTATTAATGATAAAATAATAATACATTAATAATTAAATAATAATGATAACATAATAATACATTAATAAAAATAATAACGATAATAATAAAAATAAAACAAATATTAATAATGACTTATTACAACAATAATAATAAAATAAAAAGACATTATTAAAAATAATAATAATAATAATAATAATAAAACAAATAATAATAATACAAATAATAATACATTATTATTATTAATAAATTAATACATTTATAAAAAATAATAATAAATAATAATAAAATAATAATACATAAATAAAAATAATAATGATAATAATAAAAATAAAACATAATAAATTAATAATTAGAATAATAAAAATAATAATAATAATACAATAATACATTATTATTATTAATAATAATAATAATGATAAAATAATAATACATGAATAAAAATAATAATGATAATAATAAAAATAAAACAAATAATAATAATAATAAAATAATAAAAACAATAATACATATAATAAAAACAAAATTATAATAAAAATTATAATACAGGTCGCAGTTTAAAGAGACGGTACACAAATAACGATCAAATACACAAAAAAAAAATATGGGCAGATCTAAGCAGATCAATTAGTTAAATTGAGAATTTCTGCTTTGCCAAAATGTTGCCAATAGTTCGATTGGTAATTTTGCGGCAAAAAAAATCAACATGACCCAAATCACTCCTCCGATCCCCAATCACTGGCACCCCAGGACCCACCGTACCCACGACTCCCCACCGTATCCACGACTCCCCTCCGTACCCACGACTCCCCACCGTACCCACGACTCCCCACCGTACCCACGACTCCCCTCCATACCCATGACTCCCCTCCGGGCCCGTGTGGTTGGGTGTTCCTCATCTGCGTTTGTATAGATTTAGATGTGCGTCTCAATCTACCTTTGTTGCGAATGATCGCCGTTCGGATTGCGTTTCAGAGGCTACCGGCAGGCGGTGGGAAAGCGATGTGTCGCCTCCTCGCTGACTGTTTTAACCCCAATTTTGCCAGCAAACGGGACGCAACCGCGTCCATTGCGGGGCGTTTGTGCCGCTATCCCTGAATCTGCCTGTTTCAGCTTAAGATAGTGAGGTTGGCAGGCGGCTAAAAATGTGTCCCAACTGCGCATTTTTACCGCCCCCCCAAACGCATATCTGAATGAAGCCTTCGTAATGCAACGAATGCGTTTGAGCGGCGCTGATTTCGATTGCCGGCGCATGACCGCGACACCCGTCTGCACGGCTCCTTCCAGGGGACCAAAATACGCCGAATGGAATACGGCGCCGCGCCGTCACCTCGCCCTGCGTCCAAAAATAGCAACAACCTACTGAGCTATTTTCAGTAAATGGCATTGGCACTCACCTTTGAAGTGTCACAGCGACAAGTGCGGCGGTGCGGCTTTGCATAAAAAAAAAAAAAGTTTAAAACAAGAGAAGGAAATTGAGTAATGACCTCTATTGTCAAACGCGGCTCGGTTGTTTTTAGTGGCGCCTGACAGGCTGGTTCGCTCGCATGTTACCCCTTCATCTCCGGAAAGTTTACCCCCCCCCCCCCTTCATGACCAGGCCATTTTTTGCGATAGGGTACTGCGTTACTTTTACTGACAATTGCGCGGTCGTGCAACACTGTATATAAATACAATTTTCGTCCTTTCTTTTCCACAAATAGAACTTTCAGTTGGTGGTATTTGATTACCTCTGGGGTTTTTTTTTTTTTATTGTATAATATAGAAAATTAAAAAAATATATATTTTTTTTACTTTCTACTATAAAACATATCCAATGAAAAAAAATAAACAAAATCAAGTTTCTTCATAAATTTTGGCCAACATGTATTGTGCTACATTTTCAATTGGTGGTATTTTATTTTTTATTATATAAATATATATATATAATATATATATATATATATAATATATATATATATATATATATATATATATATATATATATATATATATATATAAATATATATATATATATATATATATATATATATTATTATTATTTATTATACAGTATAGAAAAAAAACAACAATATTTTTTATTTTCTGCTATAAAACATATGCCATTAAAAAAAAAAAAAAAAAATCAAACTTCTTCATAAATTAATTTGTTTTATTATAAAATAGACAGAACTTAAAAAAAAAAAAAAAATGTTTTACTTTGAGCTGAAAAAAATGTATATCCCATAAAAAATAAATAAACAAGATTAAGGGCCAGATTCAGATACAATTACATTGGCGCAGAGTATCAGAGATACACTACGCTGCCGTATTTTACCAGACTATACGACGAATTCAGGTAGATTTTTGCCCGTACGGTACGGCGGCGTAGTGTATTTCTCGCGGCGGAATCGAAATACGCGATTAGGGGGCGTGAAGCATTTAAATTAGGCGCGTCCCCGCGGCGATCGAACTCCTCATGCTCCGTTCAGAAATTTCCCGCCGTGCATTGCGCGAAATCACGTCGTTACTGCATTTTTTTTTGGAGTAGCGTCGTTTACGAACATTCCTATTCCCGGACGACTTACGTAAAAAATAAAAAAAAGACGTTGGAAAACGTTGAAATTCGACGCGGGAACGGCGGCCATACTTAACATGGGCTGTCTAATATTAGAGCAGCAAAAAGCTGGTATAGTGTTACGTAAATAAAAGATGACTAAAGGTGCCGTAAGAGATTGCGATTGAAGATCGTAATTTCGGGGATCGCCGCCAAAAGCTCATTAGCATACCCCGACGCGGAAAACGACGGGAACTCCACCCAGTGGCCGCAATTTTATTGCAGCGTAGATCCGAAGGCGTACGAACACGTAATCCAGTCGAATTGAAGCCCGCAGCCGTCTATTGAGGTTTGAGGTTTGCGACTAGCTAGAAAACGCGCGTAATTTGAAATCACTCCAGTCTACTACCAGTTACACAGGAGTTACGGCTCTCGGAATCTGGCCCTATATATTTTTTACTTTGCGCTGAAAAAATTCATATCCCATAAAAAATAAACAAAATCAATATTCTTCATAAATTTTGGCCAAAATGTATTGTGCTATATTTTCAATTGGTGGTATTTTGTTTTTTTATTATATAATATAGGAAATTTTAAATACATATTTTTTTTTATTATTATTTATTATACAATATAGAGGAAAAAAAACAATATTTTTTTTTTTTTCTGCTATAAAACATATCCCATAAAAAATAAACAAAATCAAGATTCTTCATGATTTTTTTGTATTATAAAATAGAGAATATATATATATTTTACATTGCGCTGAAAAAATTCATATCCCATAAAAAATAAATAAACAAAATCAAGTTTCTTCATAAATTTTGGCCAACATGTACAGTATTGTGCTACATTTTCAATTGGTGGGTTTTGTGGGAAGTGTTTTTGCATTGAAGTCAATGGGATGCGTTTTTTACACTGAATTCAACGGGACAGCAATTTTTCATTGAAGTCAGTAGGGGGTGTTTTTGCATTGATGTCAATGGGACGCGATTTTGCATTAAGGTCAATAGGGGGCTTTTTTTTTTTTCTATCGGCAACCCTATTTTGCACTGATCATTTTCGGTGGCTGATCGATCAGTGCATCCCTGGTACACGGTGATTCAGGAAATGAACGCCCCCCAGTCGGGGGGGGGATCTTTCCCCTGTATTGGGGGAGGGGGGGACATCTTGCCCCTGTATTGCGGGAGGGGGGCAAGTTGTCCCTATATTGGGGGGGTCTTGCCCCTGTATTGGGGGAGGAGGGAATCTTTCCCCTGTATTGCGGGAGGGGGGCAAGTTGCCCCTATATTGGGGGGGTCTTGCCCCTGTATTGGGGAGGAGGGAATCTTGCCCCTGTATTGGGGGGAGGGGGACACCTTGCCCCTGTATTGGGGGAGCATCTTGCCCCTGTATTGGGGGGAGGGGGGACATCTTGCCCCTGTATTGGGGGGAGGGGGGACATCTTGCCCCTGTATTGGGGGGGAGGGGACATCTTGCCCCTGTATTGGGGGGAGGGGGGACATCTTGCCCCTGTATTGGGGGGAGGGGACATCTTGCCCTTGTATTGGGGGGCATCTTGCCTCTGTATTGGGGGGGGGGCATATTGCCTCTGTATTGGGGGGAAGGACATCTTGCCCCTGTATTGGGGGGGGAGGGACATCTTGCCCCTGTATTGGGGGGAGGGGGGACATCTTCTTGCCCCTGTATTGGGGGGAGGGGGGACATCTTGCCCCTGTATTGGGGGAGGGGACATCTTGCCCCTGTATTGGGGGGCATCTTGCCTCTGTATTGGGGGGGGGCATCTTGCCTCTGTATTGGGGGGAAGGGACATCTTGCCCCTGTATTGGGGGGCATCTTGCTCCTGTATTAGGGAGGGGACATCTTGCCCCTGTATTGGGGGAGGGGGCATATTGCCCCTGTATTGGGGGGGGAAGGGACACCTTGCCCCTGTATTGGGGGGGAGGGGACATCTTGCCCCTGTATTGGGGGAGGTGACATCTTGCCCCTGTAATTGGGGGGAGGGGGGACATCTTGCCCCTGTATTGGGGGAGGGGACATCTTGCCCCTGTATTGGGGGGCATCTTGCTCCTGTATTAGGGAGGGGACATCTTGCCCCTGTATTGGGGGGAGGGGGCATATTGCCCCTGTATTGGGGGGGGGACATCTTGCCCCTGTATTGGGGGGAGGGGACATCTTGCCCCTGTATTGGGGGGCATCTTGCTCCTGTATTAGGGAGGGGACATCTTGCCCCTGTATTGGGGGGAGGGGGCATATTGCCCCTGTATTGGGGGAGGGGACATCTTGCCCCTGTATTGGGGGGAGGGGGACACATCTTGCTTGCTCTGTATTGGGGGGAGGGGGGCATCTTGCCCCTGTATTGGGGGGCATCTTGCTCCTGTATTAGGGAGGGGACATCTTGCCCCTGTATTGGGGGGAGGGGGACATCTTGCCCCTGTATTGGGGGGAGGGGGACATCTTGCCCCTGTATTGGGGGAGGGGACATCTTGTCCCTGTATTGTGGGGGAGGGGGGACATCTTGCCCCTGTATTGGGGGAGGGGGACACCTTGCCCCTGTATTGGGGGGGGGGACATCTTGCCCCTGTATTGGGGTCGGGGGGACATCTTGCCCCTGTATTGGGGGGAGGACATCTTGTCCCTGATTGGGGGGGGGGGACATCTTGCACTTGTATTGGGGGAGGGGGGACACCTTGCCCCTGATTGGGGGGGACATCTTGCCCCTGTATTGGGGGTCGGGGGGACATTGCCCCTGTATTAGGGGAGGGGGACATCTTGACTTGTATGGGGGGAGGGGGGACATTTGCCCCTGTATTGGGGGGAGGGGGGACATTTTGCCCCCCTGTTGGGGGGGACATCTTGCCCCTGTATTGGGGGGAGGGGGGACACCTTGCCCCTGTATTGGGGGGAGGGGACATCTTGCCCCTGTATTGGGGGGGAGGGGGGACACCTTGCCCCTGTATTGGGGGGGACATCTTGCCCCTGTATTGGGGGGAGGGGGACACCTTGCCCCTGTATTGGGGGGACATCTTGCCCCTGTATTGGGGGGAGGGGGGACATCTTGCCCCTGTATTAGGGGAAGGGGGGGACATCTTGCCCTTGTATTGCCCAGGAAGGATGTCGGCAGCACTCTAGAGAGGAAAGCTTCCTCCTGCTGTCAGTCTGTGATGACGAAACCCGCAGGTCCGGCGTTGCGCTCGTTCTGCTCGGCATTGCTGACTTCCGAGGAGGAAGTTACATCACCGCCACCCTCCGGTCAGCGGCTCGCCTGGTTCTCAGCCCCACAGGGCCGCTAGTCGCCGACCAGCCAGAACATTTACTTTCCTTTCATATAACAGAAGAAGGGAGAGAGGGGGCGTGTCAGAATAATGCAGCCAATCAAAGTGCCTATAAAGCCAATCTGCTTATATCAGGCCTTCCCTGCTTCCCCCCCCCCCCCCTGTTCCCCTCCATCAACATGTTAATTACGTTATCTTACCCTTTTCCATTACACACCTTATTATAGGTCCAGTGATGTCATTACTGGGCCTTTGTGCTCCTTTATGCAATGCAGGCAGATCGTGGCTGGAGGGAGGGACAGCAGGAAAGGGAGGAGGGGGGGGCAGCAGGGAGGGGACAGCAGGAAAAGATCACATCACCCTTCCTCAGTACAAGTCTCAAGAGCCGTCAGCAGTGGGGTCTCTATGGGGGTGCGGGGGGTGCGGACCACCCCATGGTGGAGAAGCTGGGTCAGCACAGATAGTAATTAGACAGTCGCAGAAGAGGAAGATGCAGGGATGGACTGAGACCAAAATTTGGCCCTGGACTTTATCCAGACCGGCCCACTTTATGTTTGCAAACAAGAACAAAAACAGTATATAAACTATACGCAACTGTGCAAAATACATAAGTAGCATAACATAAAGGAGTCCTCACTCACCTCTTGTATTATTTCACTTATTCTCGACAGTCACAGAAGAGGAGAACAGGCAGAAGTGACATCAGTGCAGGAGGGTGGAAGGGGACCTGGCAACGCGTTTCAGAGCTGCCCTGCTTCTTTGTCAAGCCCTGCTCCTCCTTTGTCAAGGTAATGTGGAGAAGCTGGGTCAGCACGTCAGCCGTCTAAATTGCATCATAAGCCTCTGGGCAAAGTAATGCACTGGGGCCCCTACCGGCCCGCCCCAATTTATGCAGCTATGCATTTAGACAGCCCTGCCACAAGGGGGCGTTCTTCTCACTGACCCTCAGAGAACTGTATTTTTTAAGGAGCTCCCCAAGACCTGGAAATGATTTTTTCCTCTGGTGTAGAACAGTTGAGAAAGGCTTCTTTTACAAAACACAAGTGACTCCACTATCTCTGCAGAACCCGAGATAAGACCAGAGCCTGCGCGTGCCTCACAGTCTCATACACAGCCACTTCCTCTTTCAGGGAATCCTGACGATGAGCAAACAGAAATGATATTACGCGTTTTGGTACGAGGTGAACCGGTATTTAAAGAAAATGGATCTCTCTGCAGATGCTTTAACCTGAAAGGTGTATTGGGGGGGGGGGGGCAGGAAGGGGGTGAAAGTGTTCGATATTGGGAGGCAGGAAGGGGGTGAAAGTGTCCAGTATTGGGGGCAGGAAGGGGGTGAAAGTGCCTGGTATTGGGAGGGGAGGAAGGGGTGAAAGTTCCCGGTATTGAGGGGGGCAGTAAGGAGGTAAAAGGGCCTGGTATTGTGGGGGCAGGAAGGGGGTGAAAGTGCCCGGTATTGGAGGGCAGGAAGGGGGTGAAAGTGCCCGGTATTGGAGGGCAGGAAGGGGGTGAAAGTGCCCAGTATTGAAGAGGGCAGGAAGGGGCTAAAAGTCCCTGGTATTGGGGAGGGCAGGAAGGGGGTGAAAGTGTCAGGTATTGGAGGGGAAGAAGGGGGTGAAAGTGCCCGTATTGGGGGGGATGGGATGAAAGTGCCCGGTATTGGGGGGCAGGAACGGGTGAAAGTGCCCAGTGTTGGGGGACAGGAAGGGGGTAAAAGTGCTGGTATTTGGGGGGCCAGGAAAGGGGTAAAAGTGCCCATATTGGGGAGGGCAGGAATGGGGTGGAAGTGCCTGGTATTGGGGGGGCAGGAAGGAGGTAAAAGTCACCGGTATTGGGGTGGGCAGGAAGGGGGTGATAGTCACTGGTATTGGGGAGGGCAGGAAGGGGGTGGAAGTCACCGGTATTGGGGAGGGCAGGAAGGGGGTGATAGTCACTGGTATTGGGGAGGGCAGGAAGGGGGTGGAAGTCACCGGTATTGGGGAGGGCAGGAAGGGGGTGATAGTCACTGGTATTGGGGAGGGCAGGAAGGGGGTGGAAGTCACCGGTATTGGGGAGGGCAGGAAGGGGGTGAAAGTTACTGGTATTGGGGAGGGCAGGAAGGGGATGAAAGTCCCCGGTATTGGGGAGGGCAGGAAGGGGGTGGAAGTCACCGGTATTGGGGAGGGCAGGAAGGGGGTGAAAGTTACTGGTATTGGGGAGGGCAGGAAGGGGATGAAAGTCCCCGGTATTGGGGAGGGCAGGAAGGGGGTGAAAGTTACTGGTATTGGGGAGGGCAGGAAGGGGATGAAAGTCCCCGGTATTGGGGAGGGCTGTAAGGGGGTGAAAGTGCCCGGTACTGAGGGGGGGAGAAGGGGGTTAGAGTGCCGGTATTGGGGAGGGCAGGAAGGGGGTAAAAGTGCCCGGTCTCGAAGAGGGCAGGAAGGGGGTGAAAGTCACCGGTATTGGGGAGGGTAGGAAGGGGGTGAAAGTGCCCAGTAGTGGGGGCAAGTAGGGGGTGAAAGTGCCCAATATTGGGGGGCAGGAAGTGGGTGAATGTGCTCGGTGTTGGGGGGGCAGGAAGGGGGCGAATGTGCACAATATTCGGGGGGCCAGGAAGGAGGTGAAAGTGCCCGGTATTGGGGAGGGCAGGAAGGGGGTAAAAAAGCCTGGTATTTGGGGGGGCAGGAAGGAGGTGAAAGTGCCCGGTTTGGAAGTGGTTAAGTGAAACTAGCACCAGAGCAACGCACAGAAGAGACTTCTGACCTGAACAATATGATGCTTGGTGTCCCATGTTGCCCGCATGCGCACTGTCACTTCTAAAAGTAAGTAAGGTGACTAAGTCAGCGACCCCCCCCCCCCCCCCCCCCCCGGAACATGGAGGAAGAATATAAATACCGCACACTGCGAAATACTATCTCTATAAAAAAAAAGCTGGAAAAACGGGAAAAAAAACGTTAATTTTCCCGCCGCGATGACAGAATCCTCCAAAGTTTCTACATGAAGCAAAGAACAAAAAACAACAAGAAGCCGAGAAATATTCAAAGCGGCTGTGAAAGGAGATCCGTCTCTCTAGGTGACACTTCCTCTTTTGTAGAGTCCAAGGGTTGTCGGATTTTCATACTAATTATGTGAAGTTTTACTTCATTATCTTTGGAGACCTCGGAGAAGGAGGAGGAGGAGCAGAAAAACAACCAATCAGAATGAGTCTTGCAGGTTAAACACGATAAAACGACAGACCCCTCGATGTCGGACTTCCAAAGCCCAACGAGCCTCCTTAGCACCGAGGTTTTAGTTTATGCCGCGTACACGCGATCGGAAATTCCCGACAACAAATGTTTTCGTGGCGATCGGTAGTGCGGTGTGTTGCGTCTCCGATCGCGGTAAAGAGCCTGGCCCAGATTCACAGAGAGTTGGGCGCACATTACCCCGCCGTAGCCCAAACGCCGGCGCAGCGCGGAGAGGCATGCACTGTATTCAGCAACCTATTGCTCCCAACGCTGAGTGGGCGTGGCGTATTTTTCGGTGGAGGTGGAAGTGGGCGTGGCCCCATGCAAATGATGGTCGGAGCGTGGTGCAGTGTTTGACGCCCGGCGTATCACAAACTGCGCATGCGCCGTGACACGGCCGTGACGTGGACGCATGTACAGCACCCTCCTGCGCCTGCTCACAACCACGCCGGCACAACTGCCTAAGCTACGCCGGATCACCACGTACGCCGTGAACGTAACGTGCGCCCAATACGCCGGCCTGTGTTCCCTGGTGCAGACCTTTGCACGTCTGTTACCGGGTTTCCCCCCCTTATCTATGGGGAATAACTTTACGCCGGACGTACAACTTACGCGCACCTCGCGTGGCATGCGTCGGGCGCACGTACGTTCGTGAATCGCCGTATTTCCCTCATTTGCATGTTTGAACACCTGATCAATGGGAGCAGCAACATGCGTCCAGACGAAAAGTGCGCCCACGCTACGCCGGGGTATGTAAGCTACGTTGGCGTAGGGTGGGCAGTTTTTAGGCGTATGTTGGTTTGTGACTCTGGCGCACACATACACCGGGCGCACATTTGCACTTACGTCGGCGTACCGTGATTTACGTCGGCGTAAGTGCTTTGTGAATCTGGGCCCCCTTGTCTTAGGCTCTTTACCATGTGATCAGCTGTGTCCAATCACAGCTGATCATAGCGTTACCAGGAAGAGCCGGTTATCGGCATTCCTCTATTGCTCAACAGTGCCACCTATCAGCGCCCATCAGTGCTACTTATCATTGCCTATCAGTGCCCATCAGTGCTGCTTATCAGTGGCAAACAGTGCCCATCAGTGCTCCCTAGCAGCATCCATCAGTGTACATAAGTACCGCCTATCATTGCCCATCAGTGCCGCCTATCAGTGCCCATCAGTGCTGATTATCACTGAACAGCGGGTGTCATGCTGGGCATTCGCTGTTCACTTCAGCTGTGTGTTAGCAAAGAGAAGGAATTCGCTTTGCTAACACTGAATCCGCCTCTCAGCCAATCAGGTTGCCGGGTCTGTTACCGGTTACCTGATTTGCTGAAACGACAGGCGCTGCGATTGGACGCCTGAGAGAGGACAGAAAAAGACATGGAGGAACGTGCAGGACACCGCTGCTGACCCACTCCGAGACACAGGTAAGCGCAGGCAGCATCTGATGGGGCACAGTAGTGTCACACTGGCAGAAAATGATGGGCACAATGGTTGCGTTTGATGGGCACATTGGTGGCAATTGATGGGCACAGTGGCAGCATCTGATGGGGCACAATAGCGGCAATTGATGGGCACAGTGGCAGCATCTGATGGGGCACAGTGGCAGCAATTGATGGGCACACTGGCAGAAATTGATGGGCCACAGTAGCAGCAATTGATGGGGCACAGTAGCAGCAATTGATGGGCACACTGGCAGAAATTGATGGGTACAGTGTCAGCAATTGATGGGCACAGTGGCAGCATCTGATGGGGCACAGTGGCGGCAATTGATGGGCACAGTGGCAGCATCTGATGGGGCACAATAGCGGCAATTGATAGGCACTCTGGCAGAAATTGATGGGCACAGTGTCAGCAATTGATGGGCGCAGTGGCTGCGTTTTGATGGGCACACTGGTGGCAATTTGTGGGTACAGTGGCTGCGTTTGATGACACAGTGGCTGCAATTGATTTGTTTTTCAGCTTGTTTGTGCCCCCCCTCCCCCCCCCCCCCAAAAAAAAATTGAGCACCAGCCGCCAATGTTTCTAGGAAATGTAGCAGCATGGTTACATTGTTGGAGGCGGGCAGCCAGCATACCAGGATTACGGGGCTGAAGAATCTCTTTTCTGTAGACTTTGATCTTTGCCCCGCCTTCTGCATGATTCTCGATCGTCTAGTGATAACCGTTATTATTATTATGGGATCGGTGACCTCCAGACTGATCTCCTCTTCTGTGCACAGAAATCCTTCCATGTAAATCCTATTCCTCTCCAGAGCTTATAAAGCAACATTTTGGCAACTTATCAGGAAAGATATTTGGTGATTTCATAATAAGGCCAGAGATCTCCATACTGTGGCCCTTTGCTTGCCTTGGGGCCACTATTCCCACCACTGATACCAATGATGGGACACTATTCCTCCCACTGACACCAATGATGGGACACTATTCCTCCCACTGACACCAATGATGAGACACTATTCCTCCCACTGATACCAATGATGGGACACTATTCCTCCCACTGACACCAATGATGGGACACTATTCCTCCCACTGACACCAATGATGGGACACTATTCCTCCCACTGATACCAATGATGGGACACTATTCCTCCCACTGACACCAATGATGGGGCACTATTCCTCCCACTGACACCAATGATGGGACACTATTCCTCCCACTGACACCAATGATGGGGCACTATTCCTCCCACTGACACCAATGATGGGACACTATTCCCACCACTGACACCAATGATGTGGCACTATTCCTCCCACTGACACCAATGATGGGACACTATTCCTCCCACTGACACCAATGATGGGACACTATTCCTCCCACTGATACCAATGATGGGACACTATTCCTCCCACTGACACCAATGATGGGGCACTATTCCTCCCACTGACACCAATGATGGGACACTATTTCTCCCACTGACACCAATGATGGGACACTATTCCTCCCACTGATACCAATGATGGGACACTATTCCTCCCACTGACACCAATGATGGGGCACTATTCCTCCCACTGATACCAATGATGGGACACTATTCCTCCCACTGACACCAATGATGGAACACTATTCCTCCCACTGATACCAATGATGGGACACTATTCCTCCCACTGATACCAATGATGGGACACTATTCCTCCCACTGATACCAATGATGGGACACTATTCCTCCCACTGACACCAATGATGGGGCACTATTCCTCCCACTGATACCAATGATGGGACACTATTCCTCCCACTGACACCAATGATGGAACACTATTCCTCCCACTGACACCAATGATGGGACACTATTCCTCCCACTGACACCAATGATGGGACACTATTCCTCCCACTGATACCAATGATGGGACACTATTTCTCCCACTGACACCAACGATGGGACACCATTCCTCCCACTGATACCAATGATGGGACACTATTCCTCCCACTGATACCAATGATGGGACACTATTCCTCCCACTGATACCAATGATGGGGCGCTACTCCTCCCACTGACCCCAATGATGGGACGCTATTCCTCCCACTGACACCAATGATGGGACACTATTCCTCCCACTGACACCAATGATGGGGCACTATTCCTCCCACAATGATGACACTATTCCTCCCACTGACCCAATGATGGGGCACTATTCCTCCCACTGACACCAATGATGGGACACTATTCCTCCCACTGACACCAATGATGGGGCACTATTCCTCCCACTGATACCAATGATGGGACACTATTCCTCCCACTGACACCAATGATGGGACACTATTCCTCCCACTGATACCAATGATGGGACACTATTCCTCCCACTGACACCAATGATGGAACACTATTCCTCCCACTGACACCAATGATGGGACACTATTCCTCCCACTGACACCAATGATGGGACACTATTCCTCCCACTGATACCAATGATGGGACACTATTTCTCCCACTGACACCAACGATGGGACACTATTCCTCCCACTGATACCAATGATGGGACACTATTCCTCCCACTGATACCAATGATGGGACACTATTCCTCCCACTGATACCAATGATGGGGCGCTACTCCTCCCACTGACCCCAATGATGGGACGCTATTCCTCCCACTGACACCAATGATGGGACACTATTCCTCCCACTGACACCAATGATGGGGCACTATTCCTCCCACTGACACCAATGATGGGGCTATTCCTCCCACACAATGATGGGACGCTATTCCTCCCACTGACACCAATGATGGGACACTATTCCTCCCACTGACACCAATGATGGGCTATTCCTCCCACTGACCCACCAATGATGGGACGCTATTCCTCCCACTGACACCAATGATGGGACGCTATTCCTCCCACTGACCCCAATGATGGGACGCTATTCCTCCCACTGACACCAATGATGGGGACACTATTCCTCCCACTGACCCCAATGATGGGACACGCTATTCCTCCCACTGACCCCAATGATGGGACACTATTCCTCCCACTGACCCCAATGATGGGACGATCCCACTGACCCCAATGATGGGCTATTCCTCCCACTGACCCCAATGATGGGACGCTATTCCTCCCACTGACCCCAATGATGGGACACTATTCCTCCCACTGACCCCAATGATGGGACGCTATTCCTCCCACTGACCCCAATGATGGGATCCTCCCACTGACCCCAATGATGGGGCTATTCCTCCACACTACCCCTCCCACTGACCCCAATGATGGGACGCTATTCCTCCCACTGACCCCAATGATGGGACGCTATTCCTCCCACTGACCCCAATGATGGGACTCTATTCCTCCCACTGACCCCAATGATGGGGCAATGATGGGCTATTCCTCCCACTGACCCCAATGATGGGACACTATTCCTCCCACTGACCCCAATGATGGGGGCACTATTCCTCCCACTGACTGGGACCTATTCCTCCCACTGACACCAATGATGGGGCACTATTCCTCCCACTGACACCAATGATGGGGCACTATTCCTCCCACTGACACCAATGATGGGGCACTATTCCTCCCACTGACACCAATGATGGGGCACTATTCCTCCCACTGACACCAATGATGGGACGCTATTCCTCCCACTGACCCCAATGATGGGACGCTATTCCTCCCACTGACCCCAATGATGGGACGCTATTCCTCCCACTGACCCCAATGATGGGACACTATTCCTCCCACTGACCCCAATGATGGGACGCTATTCCTCCCACTGACCCCAATGATGGGACGACTATTCCTCCCACTGACCCCTGGGACACTATTCCTCCCACTGATGGGACGCTATTCCTCCCACTGACCCCAATGATGGGACACTATTCCTCCCACTGACCCCAATGATGGGACGCTATTCCTCCCACTGACCCCAATGATGGGACACTATTCCTCCCACTGACCCCAATGATGGGACGCTATTCCTCCCACTGACCCCAATGATGGGACACTATTCCTCCCACTGACCCCAATGATGGGACGCTATTCCTCTCACTGACCCCAATGATGGGACACTATTCCTCCCACTGACCCCAATGATGGGACACTATTCCTCCCACTGACCCCAATGATGGGACGCTATTCCTCCCACTGACCCCAATGATGGGACTCTATTCCTCCCACTGACCCCAATGATGGGGCGCTATTCCTCCCACTGACCCCAATGATGGGACGCTATTCCTCCCACTGACACCAATGATGGGACACTATTCCTCCCACTGACACCAACGATGGGGCACACAGGGGGGCCCGAACAGCAGGAGGTATCTGTGTGGTCGCGTGGGGGGGGGGAATTACAGAAATATGCACTTTGCAGCTCTCTGCAGCAGCTAAAAGCTGGTTTCTCTTTTCCACAGGCTTTCAGCTGCTGCAGGGAGAGACACAGACACAGGGCACCGTTGCTGTAATTGCATCCCCCCCCCCCCCCCGCACCGATCTCCCTCCCTGTTCTGATTACTTCTGATCCCACACCCTTGTGCCTCCTGTCACTGTGCCACGCTACCTCCCTGTTCTTTAAAAAAAATTAAAATAATAACATCTAAACATTATTATAATAAATAATTTTTAAACACTGTAAAATAAAATCATTTAAATAATTTAATTTTGTTTTTTAATTATAAATAAAAATTTAATTAAAATCAAAAAACAATTAGAAAAAGGCTAATTCACACAGGTTTTCTGTGATGTTTGTGCCTGCTAATAATGATTTTAGTGTATTTTTAGTGAAAAAAAAAGTTGATAGTTGGGGGACCAACCCCCCTTACCCCCCCCCCCCCCCCTCCATCGCTGTGCCACGCCACCTCCTTCCGTGGCACTGCCAGCTTCCCTGTCCTTTAAAAAAAAAAAAAAGTTAAACATTAATATAATAAATCATTTTTAAACACTGTAAAAAAAAATCATTTAGAAAATGTAATATTTCTTAAAATTATTAAAAATAAAAAATAAAAAAATAAAAATTATTAAAGCATTAATTCACACCGGTTTTCTGTTATGTTTGCGCCTGCTAATATCGATTTTAGCGTATTATTAGTGAAAATATTGTTTTGATAATTGGGGGACCCACCAACCTACCCCCCCCCCCCCCGGTCACTGTGCCACGCCACCTCCTTCCATGGCACTGCCAGCTTCCCTGTCCTTTAAAAAAAAATATAATAATATTTAAACATTAATATAATGATTAATTTTCAAACACTGTAAAATAAAATCATTTGAAAAATTAATGATTTTAGTGTATTTTTAGTGAAAATATTGTTTTGATAACTGGGGGGACCCTGCCAGATAGGCTGTACGGGGCCCCATGATTTCTAACAGCAGCCCTGCCTATCACCCCCCCCCCCCCTTTTTAAAAAGTTTCAACCAGAGCGTGAGGCGCTGGTGACAGGTGCGCGGTGCGCGGTGCGGGACTTACTTGGTTGTCGCTTGTACAGGTTTCCCCCGACCCCCTCCTGTCATCTCTGCTCAGGTGACACCTACAACTCCTCCATCGCTGTCAGCGACCCGTCCACTTTATTTTTCTCCCAATCCGCAGGAGAAACAAAACGACAACAAAAAAAGCATAAAAAAGAAAAGTACAAAAAGTACAAAAAGTCGAGATAAAGGCGAAGAGTGCGAAGAGTTTCCAGCAATGGGGAAGGACGCAGCGAGAGGAGAAGGAGGTGGTTTAGAGACGAGGAAGTATCAGAGGCACATTGGTGTGCGGTGCTTTTATAGGGAGCGCAGTCCTTCCTGTTATATCTCTTTACACATGTGTGCCGTGACGCAACCACCGCATAGCTAATGAGCTCTTAAAGGCGCAGGCACCTTCTTTGGGCCATGGGTAAACTGCCACTGCTGGCCTCTCCTACTGAAAATCCTCGTTGACTGGCTGCCTTCTTCAATTTATTGGATACAATTACAATACATTTTGAATCTTTGGCTTGGAGAAAGAAGAAGACCGGGGGGTCTTGGCTGGACATGTGCACTGCCCAAAAAAAAATTATTCATTTATTTTATTTTTGGTTTATTTTTATTTTTTTGTCATTTCAGCATTTATTTAAAAAAAAAAAAAAAAAAGTTTTTCGGGTCATTCGTTATGATCGCAATTCGTAAATTCGAAAATTCGAAAATAAGAAAGAAAATCCGAAAATTCGAAATAATAACTAACTAACTAATAATAACTATCTATTACTGTTAAGATATCCAAAAAATAAAAATAAAAATATGTAAAACGATGTCAATTAATTTTTAAGTAAAATTTGTAATAAAAAGTATATAAAATAAAAAAAAAAATAACTAACTAATAAATTATAGGTATTGGAATTTCCTTTAAAATGTTGGCTGTTAGTGAGCGTAACGTATGTGAATTTATCCAAAGTTGCGGATTTGAAAAAACAAAAACAAATGCCGCATCTAAATGAGGAACTAATTAATAATAGTAATAATAACAATAAAAAAAATGTTTTTTGTTATTTATAATTATTAATTTGTTACGTTCTATTTGTTTAACCCCTTAACCACCGGACCATATTGCTGGTCAAAGACCAGAGCACTTTTTGCGATTCGGCACTGCGTCACTTTAACTGACAATTGCGCGGTCGTGCGACGCGGCTCCCAAATAAAATTGGCGTCCTCTTTTCCCCACAAATAGAGCTTTCTTTTGGTGGTATCTGATCACCTCTGTGGTTTTTATTTTTTGCGCTATAAACAAAAATAGAGCGACAATTTAAAAAAAAAAAACATAGGGGTAGATTCAGATACACTTAATATTGCGCTGCGTAATCGAAATACTCTACGCTGCCGTATTTCACCAGGCTCTACACCGAATCCTGGTAGATTTTTGCCCGTACGCTACAGCGGCGTAGTCTATTTCTCGCCGCGTAATCGAAATACGCGTTTGGGGGGCGTGAAGCATTTTAATTAAGCGCGTCCCCGCGGCGATCGAACTGCGCATGCTCCGTTCAGAAATTTCCCGCCGTGCATTGCGCGAAATCACGTCGTTACGTCATTCGTTGTTTGAGTAGCGGCGTTTACGAACATTCCTATTCCCGGACGACTTACGTTAAAAATAATAAAAGACGTCGGAAAACGTAGAAATTCGACGCGGGAACGACGGCCATACTTAACATGGGCTGTCTAATATTAGAGCAGCAAAAAGCTGGCAAAGTGTTACGCAAAAAAAAAAAGATGACTAAAGATGCCGTAAGAGATTGCGATTGAAGATCGTAATTTCGGGGATCGCCGCCAAAAGCTCATTAGCATACCCCGACGCGGAAAACGACGGGAAGTCCACCCAGTGGCCGCAATTTTATTGCAGCGTAGATCCGAAGGCGTACGAACACGTAATCCAGTCGAATTGAAGCCCGCAGCCGTCTATTCATGGTTTGAGGTTTCCGACTAGCTAAAAACGCGCGTAATTTGAAATTACTCCAGTCTAACACCAGTTACACAGGAGTTACGGCTCTCGGAATCTGGGCCAATATTTTTTACTTTTTGCTATAATAAATATCCCCCCCAAATATATATATTAAAAAAAACTCAGTTTAGACCGATACGTATTCTTCTACATATTTTTGGAATAAAAAAATCGCAATAAACGTTTATTGATTGGTTTGCGCAAAAGTTATAGGCCCGGATTCACATACATCGGCGCATATATATGCCGCCGTAGCGTATGTCTTTTACGCTACGCCGGCGCAGCGCGGAGAGGGAAGCATGGAATTCACAAAGAAAATGCTCCCAACGTTGCGCCGGCGTAACGTAAATTCGTAGGGCCAGATTCTTAAAAAATTGCGTATATCTGGCGGCGTAGCGTATCGTATCGCATTTACGCTACGCCTACGCAAATTACTGGAGCAAGTGCCGTATTCTCAAAGCACTTGCTCCGTAATTTTAGGCGGCGTAGCGTAAATGCGGCGTCGTAAGGCCGCGTAATTCAAATAGTGAAGGAGGGGGCATGCTGTATTTAAATTAAGCTGCCCCCGCGTCGGACGAACTGCGCATGCGCAGGCCTTAAACGTAGGCCACTGCGCATGCTCCGTAATACGCCGCAAATACATAGGTTGTGACGTGAATGTGAATGTCTATATTCACGACGCGTTACGTAAACGACCTAAACGACGGAAAAAGCCGACGCTAACCCGACGGCCATACTTTACATGGCATACGGCGGACTGACGTAAGGTTACCCCTCATATAGCAGGGGTAACCTTACGCGTACGCAACCTATGTAAACTACTTCGCCGCGACGCCAAAACGTTCGAGAATCGGCGTATCGGCTCATTTGCATATTCGACGTGAAATTGACGTAAACGCCACCTAGCGGCCGGCGTAGTATTGCATTTAGAATCCGGCGGTGTAAATGACTTACATCAGTCGGATCCAAGCTTAAAACCGGCCTATCATGTTTTCAGAATAGAAAACAATGATACACCGGCGGGAATTTCGAATTACGCCGGTGTATGTGTACATACACCGGTGTAATTCCTTTGAGAATCTGGCCCGTAGGCGTTAGCCGGCCTAAGTCAAAGTAGGTGGAAGTGGGCTGGAGGTGGGCGTGATACATTTAAATGAAGCGTGACCCCATGCAAATGATGGGCCGAGCGTCAGACAAGTACTTCAAACGAACTGCGCATGCGTCGTGCCTCGGACGCATCCCAGTGCGCATGCTCACAATCACGTCGAATCACTGCCTACGACGTGAACGTAACCTACGCCCAGCCCTATTCACGTAGAACGTAAACTACGTAAAATTCGACGGCGTTCGTTCCCTGGTCCATACCTTTGCATGAGTTGCGCCTCCAATATGGGGAATAACTTTACGCCGGATGTATGACTTACGCAAACCGCGTATATTATGCGCCGGGCGCAAGTACGTTCGTGAATCGCCGTATTTGACTCATTTGCATCGAAAAATCAATGGGAGCGACACATGCGTCCAGCGTAAATATGCGCCCACTCTACGCCGGCGTAGGAAAGTTACGCTGGGTGGATGAAGCCTATTTTTCGGCGTATCTTGGTTTGTGGGTCGGCGCATAGATACAACGGCGCAGATTTGGACTTACGTCGGCGTATCTGGAGATAAGTGCTTTGTGAATCCGGGCCACAGCGTCTACAAAATAGGGGATAGTTTTATTGCATTTTTATTAATAATTTTTTTTTATAGTAATGGCGGCGATCAGCAACTGCGACATTGTGGCGGACACATCGGACAATTTTGACACTATTTTGGGACCATTGTCATTTTTACAGCGATCAGTGCTATAAAAATGCAATGACACTGGCAGTAAAGAGGTTAACCAGGAGGGGGCGCTGTAGGGGTTCAGTGTGTCCTAAGGGAGTGATTCTTACTGTGGGGGGGGCGTGGCTAGGGGTGTGACGTCACTGATCGTTGTTCCCTATGACGATCAGTGTCAGGCTCACTAGGAAGCACGGGGAGATGTTTGTTTACACTCACCTCTCCCTGTTCCCCTTCTCTGTGACCCGATTGCGGCACACCGGCGGCGATCATGTCCGCTGTTCCCACGGGGACGGTGACGGAGAAGAGGACCGGGTCGCAAGTGCGCCGGCATGCTCGTGACCCACAGCTGGGATCTTAAAGGGGACGTACATGTACGCCCCTGTGCCCCAGCCGTGCCATTGTGTCGGCGTATATCTGCTGCGTGCGGCGGTCCTCACGCGGTTAAAAAATTAACAGCAGTGATCAAATACCACCAAAAGGAAAAACGAGGAAAAAAAAAAGATATAAAAATATGATATGTGTACAGTGTAGCACGACCGCGCAATTGTCAGTCAAAGTGATGACAGCGCCGAAAGCTGAAAATTGGCCTGGGCAGGAAGGGGGGTAAAGTGCCCGGTAGGCAAAGGGTTAAATACCAACACATAAAGACATACATAAACATCCAAAATATGTAAAAGTAATATTAAAAAAATAATTCTTGTAAATCTTACAAAAAATACACAATGTTTCCTTTTAGGAAAAGCTCCGGGGGGGCGGGGGGGGGAGGGGGGGTTATCCGGTACAACCTGTTTAATCAGTAGAAGATTTATTGAAAGTTCAGCTTTGGTGACAACATATTATGGGGCGGCTTCCTGGAACACCGAAATAGCCAGGGCTAAATATAGATACAATGTAGCCCACGGCACCCTCATATATTCACTTCTTTATATACAAGCCCCGCCCCCTTGTGTTAAAAGGTATGTACACCCGAACAATAAGCTCTCTTTATTTGCTCCCTTTTCTTTTGATCTGGTAAATATAACATTGAAATTGTTATACAGTGGAACCTCGGATTACGAGCGTAATCCGTTCCAGGAGAACGCTCGTAATCCAAAGCACTCGCATATCAAAGCGAGTTTCCCCATAGAAGTCAATGGAAACAAAAATAATTTGTTTCCGCGTTAACTTCTATGGAATGTAATACCGCATGTGGCCAGAGGTGGGTGGGGGGCACCGGAGAGACTCGTGAATAATCAGAGACCGTTCGGCTGCATTCGGAAACCCTCGGAAAGGCTTGGAAACACTCGGGTACTGAGTATTTCTGAGTGTTTCTGATTGGCTCCACGCCACCGCACCTCTGGACAAATGCGGTACTGCACACCGCAGAGGCTTGAATTCTGCTTGTATTGCGAGACAACACTTGCAAGCTGAGTCAGGATTTAAAAAAAATATGTTTACGTATTGCGAAATGCTCGTTAACCGCGTTACTCGCACTCCGAGGTTCCACTGTATCTGTTCAATAAGTGCGAGTACCTGTTGATCCTGAGGAGATCATCCCGAGAGAGGAGGAGATCATTCCGAGAGAGGAGGAGATCATCCCGAGAGAGGAGGAGATCATTCCGAGAGAGGAGGAGATCATCCCGAGAGAGGAGATCATCCTGAGAGAAGAGGAGATCATTCCGAGAGAGGAGGAGATCATTCCGAGAGAGGAGGAGATCATCCCGAGAGAGGAGATCATCCTGAGAGAAGAGGAGATCATTCCGAGAGAGGAGGAGATCATTCCGAGAGAGGAGGAGATCATCCCGAGAGAGGAGATCATCCTGAGAGAAGAGGAGATCATTCCGAGAGAGGAGGAGATCATTCCGAGAGAGGAGGAGATCATCCCGAGAGAGGAGATCATCCTGAGAGAAGAGGAGATCATTCCGAGAGAGGAGGAGATCATTCCGAGAGAGGAGGAGATCATCCCGAGAGAGGAGATCATCCTAAAAGAAGAGGAGATCATTCCGAGAGAGAAGGAGATCATTCCGAGAGAGGAGATCATCCCAAGAGAGGAAATCATCCCGAGAGAAGAGGAGATCATCCCGAGAGAAGAGGAGATCATCCCGAGAGAGGAGGAGATCATTCCGAGAGAGGAGGAGATCATTCCGAGAGAGGAGGAGATCATTCCAAGAGAGGAGGAGATCATTCCGAGAGAGGAGGAGATCATCGCGAGAGAGGAGATCATCCTGAGAGAAGAGGAGATCATTCCGAGAGAGGAGGAGATCATTCCGAGAGAAGAGGAGATCATCCCGAGAGAAGAGGAGATCATTCCGAGAGAGGAGGAGATCATCCCGAGAGAGGAGGAGATCATTCCGAGAGAGGAGATCATCCCGAGAGAGGAGGAGATCATTCCGAGAGAGGAGGAGATCATCCGGGAGAGAGGAGGAGATCATTCCGAGAGAAGAGGAGATCATTCCGAGAGAAGAGGAGATCATTCCGAGAGAGGAGGAAATCATTCCGAGAGAGGAGAGATCATTCCGAGAGAGGAGGAGATCATCCCGAGAGAGGAGATCATTCCGAGAGAGGAGGAGATCATCCGGGAGAGAGGAGGAGATCATTCCGAGAGAAGAGGAGATCATTCCGAGAGAAGAGGAGATCATTCCGAGAGAGGAGGAAATCATTCCGAGAGAGGAGGAGATCATTCCGAGAGAGGAGGAGATCATCCCGAGAGAGGAGATCATTCCGAGAGAGGAGGAGATCATTCCGAGAGAGGAGGAGATCATCCCGAGAGAGGAGATCATCCCGAGAGAGGAGATCATCCCGAGAGAGGAGATCATTCCGAGAGAGGAGGAGATCATTCCGAGAGAGGAGGAGATCATCCCTAGATAAGAGGAGATCATCCCGAGAGAGGAGGAGATCATTCCGAGAGAGGAGGAGATCATCCTGAGAGAAGAGGAGATCATCCCAAGAGAGGAGGAGATCATTCCGAGAGAGGAGATCATCCTGAGAGAAGAGGAGATCATCCCAAGAGAGGAAATCATCCCCAGAAAGGAGAAGATTATCCCCAGAAAGGAGAAGATCATCCCAAGAGAGGAGTAAATTATCCCAAGGGTGGAGATCTTTCCGAGAGAGGAGAAGAGGGATGGACTGGCCATTGGGACTACAGGAAGTTTCCCGGTGGGCCGGCTTCAGTGACAGCGAACCACCGCCCCCCTCCGATCCTCTGTCTCTCCCTTCTAGGGTTACCACCTCATCCCTTTAAAACTGAACACCTATTAATTACACAGGTTCTGTGGCTAATTTAATGCAAATAAGGCACTACTTTAGTTTAATTACAGCCTTAATCTGCCACAGAACCTGTTTAATTAATATGTGTTCAGTTTTAAAGGGATGAGTTGGCAACCCTGCTCCCTTCCCACAGCGCTCACCTCCTCTTCTTCCCCGCAGAGCTCACCTGGGGGGAACAAAGAAGTAGGGAGAGGACCAGAGGAGCAGGGGGGGCGACAGAGGAGCATGGGGGGGAAGGGACAGACAGCTGACTCAACAGCTATGGCCTGGGAGTTCCTCCCCTCTGCCTAATCTTGTCCCATTAGGGGGGGGCACTGAACTGATTCTTTGCCCCGAGTGAAATAATGTCTAGCTTCCCCACTGGTACTGCCTATAAGAGTACCAGTACCAGCTGTTCTACTCTAATAACGTTGAATGGCTAGTGAAGGGGGAGAGGTAGGGCTTGGGTGGCCGGGGCGGGGGGGGGTGCAGGAGTTGTCCGGCCGCCATGGGAGAGACCTGTCAAAGTGGGCCAGTCTGGATGAAGTCCAGGGCCAAATTTTTGTCCCAGTCCAGTCCTGGAGGAGAAGATAATCCCGAGAGAGGAGGAGATCATCCCGAGAGAGGAGAAGATCATCCCGAGAGAGGGAAGATCATCCCGAGAGAGGAGGAGATCATCCTGAGAGAGGGGAGATCATCCAGAGAGAGAAGGAGATCATCCAGAGAGAGGAGGATATCATCCCCAGAGAGGAGATCATCCAGAGAGAGGAGGATATCATCCCCAGAGAGGAGGAGATCATCCCGAGTGAGGAGAAGATCATCCTAAGAGAGAAGATCATCCAGAGGGAGGAGAAGATCATTCCCAGAGAGGAGATCATCTGAGAGAGGAGGATATCATCCCCAGAGAGGAGATCATCTGAGAGAGGAGAAGATCATTCCCAGAGAGGAGATCATCCGAGAGAGGAGAAGATCATTCCCAGAGAGCAGACCATCCTGAGAGAAGAGATCATCCTGAGAGAGGAGATCATCCCCAGAGAGGAGGAGATCATCCCTATTCCTGAGAGAAGAAAAGATCATCCCGAGAGAGGAGGAGATCATCCCGAGAGAGGAGGAGATCATCCCGAGATCAGAGGAGATTATCTCCAGAGAGAGGAGATCATCCGAGAGAGGGGGAGACAGTTTTTCAGCTTTAAACAAAAGAGAAGTCTATTGGATCTTTAAATTAGATACACACGTCCCAAAAGGGCTTAATTATTGGATGGATTTACTAAAGGCAAATAGACGGTGAACTCTACAAGTACAGTTGCTCCAGAGCTTAGTAAATGAAGTGAAGTTTCACTTTGCAAAGAATACCCAAGGTGAATTGTACCCCCCACCCCCAGATGTATGAGTATTATTTGTCAATGAACCCCCCTCCCCCAAAAAAACAAAACCAAGAATAATGTGCATGCTCACCCCCTAAGCATAGATTTCCCCACCTCCTCCTAGCACAAATCCATCCCCAGAGAGGATTAGATTATCCCAAGAGAGAGGTAGATCATCCCGAGAGAGGAGGAGATTATTCCGAGAGAGAAGGAGATTGTGGCAAACCTAGCCACTTCTGGAACGCTGGACGTTACATGTCAAAAGGTTGTCTGTATTATATGCTATGTATTCTGCTGGGTCTTATGTGGGCATAGTAATTCATATGCTGGCAGCCGTAAGCCACTAGCATTCAGTACTTAGTTTTATGTTGCCCAATCAGTGTTCGGCAGTTTTAAACCGAACTCCCACAACACATAACCCCAGACCCCAGCTATCAACCGACTTTTCCCTTGTGCAGCAATGCCTGATGGGAGAATTATCCAAACTGTTAAGTTCCCCATCTGGTCCTCCCTGTATTACCCCTGTTAAATCTATTTGGCTGTTTGGAAACCCCTTGCATGGGGAATTCTATAAATATGGAAGCCTGTGAATAAAAAGTCAGTTGACTCTCAGAGCTGTGTGTCGTCTGGTTACTGGGGAGATTTGGGACATTGCCTTACTTGTCAATGCTGACTGTGGATTTACCCTGGTTACCAGCGGAGATCGTGGAGTTTAATATTGCTCTCCGCTACAGAGATCATTCTTCTGAGAGAAGGAGATCATCCAGAGAGAGAAGATCATCCCGAGAGAGGAGGAGATCATTCCCAGAGAGGAGGAGATCATCCCGAGGGAGGAGGCGATCATTCCAAGAGGGAGGAGATCATCCCAAGGGAGGAGGTGATCATTCCGAGAGGGAGGAGATCATCCGAGAGAGGAGATCATCCCCAGAGAGGAGAAGATCATCCCCAGAGTGGAGGAGATCATCCCCAGAGTAGAGGAGATCATCCTGAGAGAGGAGAAGATCATTCCCAGAGAGTAGACCATCCCGAGAGAGGAGATCATCCCCAGAGAGGAGGAGATCATCCCTATTCCCGAGAGAGAGGAGATCAATTCGAGTAAGGAGATCATCCTGAGAGAGGAGGAGATCATCCCGAGAGAGTAGGTCATCCTGAGAGAGGAGGAGATCATTCTTCTGAGAGAAGGAGATCATCCCGAGAGAGGAGATCATCCCGAGAGAGGAGGAGATCATTCCCAGAGAGAGGAGATCAACCCCGGAGTGGAGGAGATCATCCCCAGAGTGGAGGAGATCATCCCCAGAGTGGAGGAGATCATCCCCAGAGTGGAGGAGATCATCCTGAGAGAGGAGAAGATCATTCCCAGAGAGTAGACCATCCCGAGAGAGGAGATCATCCCCAGAGAGAAGGAGATCATCCCTATTCCCGAGAGAGTAGGAGATCATCCCGAGAGAGGAGGAGATCATTCTTATGAGAGAAGGAGATCACCCTGAGAGAGGAGATCATCCCGAGAGAGGAGGAGATCATTCCCAGAGAGGAAGAGATCATCCCGAGAGAGGAGGCGATCATTCCGAGAGAGCGGAGATCACCCGAGAGAGGAGATCATCCCCTGAGAGGAGGAGATCATCCCCAGAGTGGAGAAGATCATCCCCAAAGTGGAGGAGATCATCCTGAGAGAGGAGAAAGATCATTCCCAGAGAGTAGACCATCCCGAGAGAGGAGATCATCCCCAGAGAGGAGGAGATCATCCCTATTCCCGAGAGAGTAGGAGATCATCCCCAGAGAGGAGAAGATCATCCCCAGAGTGGAGGAGATAATCCTGAGAGAGGAGAAGATCATTCCCAAAGAGCAGACCATCCCGAGAGAGGAGATCATCCCTATTCCCGAGAGAGGAGGAGATCATCCCTATTCCCAAGAGAGGAGGAGATCATCCCTATTCCCGAGAGAGGAGGAGATCATCCCTATTCCCGAGAGAGGAGGAGATCATCCTGAGAGAGGAAGAGATCATCCCAAGAGAGGAGATCATGCCGAGAGAGGAGGAGATCATCCCGAGAGAGGAGGCGATCATTCCCAGAGAGAGGAGATCATCCGAGAGAGGAGATCAACCCCGGAGTGGAGGAGATCATCCCCAGAGTGGAGGAGATCATCCCCAAAGTGGAGGAGATCATCCTGAGAGAGGAGAAAGATCATTCCCAGAGAGTAGACCATCCCGAGAGAGGAGATCATCCCCAGAGAGGAGGAGATCATCCCTATTCCCGAGAGAGTAGGAGATCATCCCCAGAGAGGAGAAGATCATCCCCAGAGTGGAGGAGATAATCCTGAGAGAGGAGAAGATCATTCCCAAAGAGCAGACCATCCCGAGAGAGGAGATCATCCCTATTCCCGAGAGAGGAGGAGATCATCCCTATTCCCAAGAGAGGAGGAGATCATCCCTATTCCCGAGAGAGGAGGAGATCATCCCTATTCCCGAGAGAGGAGGAGATCATCCTGAGAGAGGAAGAGATCATCCCAAGAGAGGAGATCATGCCGAGAGAGGAGGAGATCATCCCGAGAGAGGAGGCGATCATTCCGAGAGAGCGGAGATCATCCGAGAGAGGAGATCATCCCCAGAGAGGAGGAGATCATCCCAGAGTGGAGGAGATTATCCTGAGAGAGGAGAAGATCATTTTTCCCAAAGAGCAGACCATCCCGAGAGAAGAGATCATCCCTATTCCCGAGAGAGGAGGAGATCATCCAGAGAGAGGAGGAGGCAGTTTTTCAGCTTTAAACAAAAAGAGAAGTCTATTGGATCTTTAAATTGGATACACACATCCCAAAAGGGCTTAATTATTGGATGGATTTACTGAAGGCAAATAGACGGTGCATTCTGTGCAAACGCAGTTGCTCCAGAGATTAGTAAATGAAGTGAAGCCCCACTTTACAAAGAATACCCAATCACATGCAAGAAAAAACAAACAGAATTCTGCTTGCACCTGATTGGATGATGGGAGTCAAAAGAGCTTCCCCTCATGCAAATTCCGTCGCAAAGTGCACCGACTATTTGCCTATTGAGTGGGATATCACCAGTGCCGGGATAAGGTCATCTAGAGCCCGAGCCGAAATTGCCGAATTGCAAACAACTGCCCCCCCCCCCCAGATGTATGAGCATTATCTGTCAGTGAACCCCCCTCCCCCAAAAAACAACTAATCTGCATGCTCACCCCCTAAGCATGAATCCCCCCTCCCCCAGTACAAATCTGTCCCCCTGCTGAAATCCCCGCTCCCGACACAAATTTTTGCCCCCCCTCTCCGACAAAAAATACCCTTCTAGCACAAATCCTCCACCCTTCAAATTTCCCCTCCATGCACAAATCCTCTCTCCCCACTCTAAATCCACCCTCCCAGCACAATATCCCCACTCCCCCCCAATCCCACATCCTAGCTCAAATCCTCTACCTCAACGGCCTATATAATCGGTAGGAAGGAAAGGAAGTTTTTACAGTGGACAGGCTCATCTAAAGTACGAGGAGGGTCACCTTTTGTTTAGCTTTTCCCCTCCAAGCGGGTCTCCCTTTGGGGGAGCGGCACCTAGTACTTGGGTAGACCTTGCTTTGGCAGGTCTCCTGTAGAAAGGGGAGAAGACCTGGTTTTAATGTGGGTGGGCCCTAGGTACACAGGGCCGGGTAGGTGGGCTCCAAGTACACAGGGCCGGTGGGTGGGCTCCAAGTACACAGGGCCGGTGGGTGGGCTCCAAGTACACAGGGCCGGGTAGGTGGGCTCCAAGTACACAGGGCCAAGTGGGTGGGCTCCAAGTACACAGGGCCAAGTGGGTGGGCCCTAAGTACACAGGGCCAGGTGGGAGGGCCCCAAGTACACAGGGCCCGAGTGGGTGGGCCCTAAGTACACAGGGCCAGGTGGGAGGGCCCCAAGTACACAGGGCCGAGTGGGTGGGCCTCAAGTACACAGGGCCGAGTGGTTGGGCCCCAAGTACACAGGGCTAGGTGGGTGGGCCCTAAGTACACAGAGTTGGGTGTGTGGGCCCCAAGTATACAGGGCCAGGTGGGTGGGCCCCAAGTACACAGGGCCAGGTGGGTGGGCCCTAAGTACACAGGGTTGGGTGTGTGGACCCTAAGTACACAGGGCCAGGTGGGTGGGCCATAAGTACACAGGGTTGGGTGTGTGGGCCCCAAGTACACAGGGCCGGGTAGGTGGGCTCCAAGTACACAGGGCCAAGTGGGTGGGCTCCAAGTACACAGGGCCAAGTGGGTGGGCCCTAAGTACACAGGGCCAGGTGGGAGGGCCCCAAGTACACAGGGCCAGGTGGGTGGGCCCTAATTAAACGGGGGTGGGTGGGTGGGCTCCAAGTACACAGGGCTAAATGACGCTGGACATACTCCAGCCAGGAAATGAGGCTGACTATCTGACTTGTGAAGGAGCCTTTAATGCATGTGGTGAGAAGCTCGCAGTGTGCAGTTTTGGATTTTCCGTTGGTGTTGACTTTATCTTCGGCATTCATCTCTGTGATTTATTTTTCCTTTTCTTACTCCTCAGATCTCTCCGGCAATAGAAGGGAAAACACTAGAAGAACATCTCGCCTGCCAAGTTCCTCTCACATCGGAGCCGCCAAACCTCATTAAATGATATTGCGAAGCCTGACAGACAAGATAATTGAATTATTTACCCAAAGCCACCGGGAAGGCCGAACCCCAACGCTGCACCTGACTCTCCTCGCCCGCCGGGGGGTGGGAACAGAAAATCTCATCTCTTCCTTTAATGCAGAAATATCTAAATGGCGCTGGAAAACTCATACACCCTAATGGCAGGCATGGACTGGCCATTGGGACTACAGGGAGATTCCCGGTGGGCCGATGGCTCAGTGGGCCGGCTTCAGTGACAGCCTGGCTGCGCGGCTCGCCCTCCACTTCATGCAGTGATGTGGGAAGGATGAGAAAAATACAGAGGAGAATAAGTGAAAGTGAGGGCTCCTTATGTTATGCTACTTATGTGTTTTTATATACCGTTTTTATGCTTGTTTGCGAAATTAAAGTGGGCCGGTCTGGATGAAGTCCAGGGGCAAATTGTTGTCTCTGTCCAGCCCTGCCTAATAGTAAACAAAAATAACAATAAAACAAAAATTTAAAAAAGTTAATAATTATAGCCTTATGAATTTAGTGGCAGCTTCTCATAGAGTGAAGCAAAAGGAACAGAAGAGGGCGCCAGACTAAGCGTAGCAGACGGATAAATGGATTTATTTAAAAGCCAATAGGCAACTTACGTCAAGATCTTCATCTTGCTCTACGTCGTCAATTGGCTTTTAAATACATCCGGTTACTCATCTGCTACTTATAGTCTGGCGCCCTCTTCTGTTCCTTACTTTTCGTCTCATTCTTATTGTTCTCCTTAGGGTTGCATCAATACTAGTTTTTTTTCGTGAACCGAAACTTTCGGTCAACTACCGAGTACCAATAGTGAGACCCGTTGCTCCTGCTCTTGCAAAATCCTGATGAAGCCTAACGGCGAAACGCGTTGATACACTTGGGCTCATACTATATGCTCTGCTTTTTGTATATGTTTTTTAAGTAATCGTTTGTCCCCCCCATGTATACCATGTACGTGTTTATACTTTATTTAAGATTATTTTTGATGTTGTACACTGATGTGGTCTCTGTATTTCCGCATTTTCTTCTTCATTTATAAATAAAGAATACAAAAATTAAAAAAAAGATTATTTTTGGATATTACCATTGTTTACTGTGCCGTCAAAGTCCGACCTAGGGGGGTTACCCTTTGATTCCCCTTTTTTTGTATTTGATTACGGATGAGGCAAAGTGAGTGCTTTCTCTATTTAATTTGACCGAGTGCCAATGCTTTTCGGTCAGATTTGCGTCGATACAAAAAAAAAAATTGGAGCAGGTCGCACCGCAAAGAACCGCATGCGAAAAAAAAACAACAATTCATTTTATTTCGTTCATTGAAAGCTTCTTAAAACCAACAATGCTATTTTAGTTTCCTACAACAATACTACACTTTGATTTGATGGACATTTTCTATGCTATGACAGGATGTTACATTCTTAACATGTTTCGCCAGAATTTGCAGCTTCTTCAGGAGTTGTTGTAGCAAGATAACAGGAGGTGACCGAGGGAACCCGGAATTCTGGAGGAGATATCTGGGGGGGGGGGGGGGGCTGAGATCTACAGATGGATAGCACAGGATTTCATACAATATCTTTTTAGGGGCGGAGCTAATTATGTTTTAGGTTCCTTTTTTTTTTGGTTTATGGTTCTGAACTTTGGGGAATCTGTTTTACGGTTATTGTACTAAATTGTCCCGACTCACGCACCTCTATGAATGCCCCTCCCCCGTACTTCCCCAGAGAACAGGAACCTATAAACTACAGCACAAAAGAACATTTCTATTCCATACAATGGGTACAATCTTATGTGTTAACTACATCCTTCAATGGCCTCTCTGTCCTAGTAAGAGATAGACAGATAGATAGATAGATAGATAGATAGATAGATAGATAGATAGATAGATAGATAGATAGATAGATAGATAGATAGATAGATAGAGAGAGAGAGACAGAGACAGACAGAGAGATAGAGATAGATAGATAGATAGATAGATAGATAGATAGATAGATAGATAGATAGATAGATAGATAGATAGATAGATAGATAGATAGATAGATAGATACAGTAGATAGATAGATAGATAGATAGATACAGTAGATAGATAGATAGATAGATAGATAGATAGATAGATAGATAGATAGATAGATAGATAGATAGATAGATAGATAGATAGATAGACAGATAGACAGATAGACAGATAGACAGATAGATAGATAGATAGATAGATAGATAGATAGACAGATAGACAGATAGATACATAGATAGATAGATAGATAGATAGATAGATAGATAGATAGATAGATAGATAGATAGATAGATAGATAGATAGATAGATAGATAGACTATAGCTAAGCCTAATAGAAAGAAACAAAGAAACAAAAAAGATATATAGATAGACAATAACTAATCTAGGTAGAAAGAAAGAAAGAAAGAGGATAAATAGATAGACAGACGATAGTTAAGGTAGCAAGAAAGATAGATAGAAAGAAAGAAAGAAGATTAGACAGATAGATAGATAAACATTAGAGAACAATATAGAGAATATATAGATATAAATACATAGAACTTAGAGAAGGGAACATGAATACATATAGACAGATAGATGGATAATAGAGAAATAAATAAATATATAAAAGATATATAAATACATAGATAATAGAAAGAGATAAATAGACAGACAGACAGAAGAAAAGAAATAAAGATATAGAATGATATACGGCATATATATATATATATACCTCTGTGCTACATAATTTCCAGCCATCTCCTCCCATCACCCCTCCCCCACCCATGGATGGATTGGCCTCACACTAAACAGATAGGGCCAGATTCAGGTAGATGGGAGCATCTTTGCTCTGGAGTAACGCTTCTCATTTACGTTACTCTGCCGAAATTTTAGGAGCAAGTGCTGTTATTCACGAAGCACTTGCTCCTAAAGTTGCTGCGGCGTAGCGAAAATGAGCCGGCGGAATTCAAATTGGGCGGGTACGGGGCGTGTATTATTTAAACTAGGCGCGATCCCGCGGCGAACGTACTGCGCATGCGTCGAGTGTCAATGCATCCCAGTGCGCATGCTCCAAATTCTGTCAGTGAACGTCAATGACGTCACGTCCCCATTCATGAATGTTTTACGCAAGCGACGCGATTTGGTTTTTTTCCGACGCGATGACGACGCCTATACTTAACATAGGATATTCCAACAGGGGGCTGCTTTATCTATACGCCGCGTATCGCTTCCGGAAACGTCGTAAAGTCACTGCGTCGCGCCCGAAAAAGATCGTGAATTGCCGATTCCCGCTCATTAACATATTTTTTTTGCGTAAATCGGCGGGAACGGCGCCATTTTTAAGTTGAAGTAACGATGCGATGGCGAAATTCAATTGCGCCGATCGCATCGGAACTCCAACCCGGCGTTTCTTGTTTTCTGGTTACAGAAAACAAAAACGCCGGCTTAAAGTGACAGTTAGGCTGGCGGATCCATTGATCCGCCAGCCTAACTCTACCTGAATCTGGCCCATATTTTCTATCTGCAGATCCACAGCGCCCCCCGGTGCCCCTCTGCTGTAATGACCCATCGGTGAGCAATCCTGACAAGTAGAAAAGTCTATAGACAGAAGGATTAGTGATTGGTGATTGGTGATTGGTGATTAGTGATTGGTGTAAGATCAGTAAATATCCATCAGAATGAGAAGAAAACACCTGGATCCAGTGCCGATCCTGACCTCCCTGGGGCCCTAAGCAAAATGACAAAAAGTCACATTAAAGTTAAGAAACGAGGGGGGGGGGGGGGCGCTGTCACATCTTACATTAAAGATTAAAGTTAGAAGCGGGGGGGGGGTGCTGACTTCTTACCTCTTCTCCCATGCAGGCAGCAAGTTGAGAAGCGGGTGAGGGGCCGAAAATGACTTCTCACCAGACGGGGGCCTCTGAAGCTTTGCGGGGCCCTGAGCGGCTTGCATAGTGAGCCTATAGGGCTGATCGGCCCTGCCTGGACCTTATATTTATGAGAGACCCGACTATAAAACAGATGTAACAGAGGTGTGGCTTCTCTTTGATGTGATCCGGGCCTTTTGTCAAAATTGGGAGATCTGAATAAAAGGAGGAGACTAGTGTGAGGGGCCGCAGGGGGGGGGGGGGGTAAGATGTTGGCTGGAGGGTTCTGAGGCTGTAGGAGGGAAACTCAGCACAGGGATGGTGGGAACCCCTCATAATGGGGCACAGCAGGTGTACAGACCCGGGAACTCAGCACAGGGATGGTGGGAACCCCTCATAATGGGCACAGCGGGGGTACAAACCTGGAAACTCAGCACAGGGATGGTGGGAACCCCTCATAATGGGCACAGCAGGTGTACAGACCCGGGAACTCAGCACAGGGATGGTGGGAACCCCTCATAATGGGGCACAGCGGGTGTACAGACCCGGGAACTCAGCACAGGGATGGTGGGAACCCCTCATAATGGGCACAGCAGGTGTACAGACCCGGGAACTCAGCACAGGGATGGTGGGAATCCCTCATAATGGGGCACAGTGGGTGTACAGACCCAGGAACTCAGCACAGGGATGGTGAGAACCCCTCATAATGGGGCACAGCGGGTGTACAGACCCGGGAACTCAGCACAGGGATGGTGGGAACCCCTCATAATGGGCACAGCAGGTGTACAGACCCGGGAACTCAGCACAGGGATGGTGGGAATCCCTCATAATGGGGCACAGTGGGTGTACAGACCCGGGGACTCAGCACAGGGATGGTGGGAACCCCTCATAATGGGCACAGCAGGTGTACAGACCCGGAACTCAGCACAGGGATGGTGGGAGCCCCTCATAATGGGCACAGCAGGTGTACAGACCCGGGAACTCAGCACAGGGATGGTGAGAACCCCTCATAATGGGCACAGCGGGTGTACAGACCCAGGAACTCAGCACAGGGATGGTGGGAGCCCCTCATAATGGGCACAGCAGGTGTACAGACCCGGGAACTCAGCACAGGGATGGTGAG
This sequence comes from Rana kukunoris, assembly GCA_029574335.1. NCBI lineage: Eukaryota > Metazoa > Chordata > Amphibia > Anura > Ranidae > Rana > Rana kukunoris. The sequence goes on along the minus strand of JAJQKJ010002678.1, from coordinate 40,640 downwards.
AACCCCTCATAATGGGCACAGCGGGTGTACAGACCCGGGAACTCAGCACAGGGATGGTGGGAATCCCTCATAATGGGGCACAGTGGGTGTACAGACCCGGGAACTCAGCACAGGGATGGTGGGAACCCCTCATAATGGGCACAGCAGGTGTACAGACCCGGGAACTCAGCACAGGGATGGTGGGAATCCCTCATAATGGGGCACAGTGGGTGTACAGACCCGGGGACTCAGCACAGGGATGGTGGGAACCCCTCATAATGGGCACAGCAGGTGTACAGACCCGGAACTCAGCACAGGGATGGTGGGAGCCCCTCATAATGGGCACAGCAGGTGTACAGACCCGGGAACTCAGCACAGGGATGGTGGGAACCCCTCATAATGGGCACAGCAGGTGTACAGACTCGGGGACTCAGCACAGGGATGGTGGGAACCCCTCATAATGGGCACAGCAGGTGTACAGACCCGGGGACTCAGCACAGGGATGGTGGGAACCCCTCATAATGGGCACAGCAGGTGACACAGGTGGTGGGATTTTTTTTACTAAAAGTGGAGTTTTCCTTTAAATGCCATGTCACAATCATTGGCAGAAGCCTGGACCGCGCATTGCAGCAGAAGGTGATATGAAAAGTTTCACGCTAAGAAAATGATGGAATAAAAAACACAAAAAAAAGAAAAGAAAAAACACTTGAAGGGAAATGCGCAGCGTTTTATGGCGAGGAGATAAAAGGCGTCTTCACATCTCTGTTTCTAAGTAAATTGCCGTTCAATCTGATTCCACTCTCTGGTAATCGGAGACGCGGAGCGCGGCAGATGAAGAAATCCGCCATCATTTTCCGGAGTCATATATTCGGGAAGTGTTTCCGTAATTGCATGGATGCACTTTAGTCGATTAGGAGACGGATGCGGCGTCGTCATGGCAACCAAAACGCCGAGGATCAAAATTACAAATCGAAGTAAAAAAAACCAGAGCAGCCACATCACGGGGGGGGGGGGGGGGGTCCGATGTGCCGATGTGAACCGGGGACACGGCAATCACATGGCAAAAGAAATAAAACGTATGATCTAACATGGGGTGATAAAAATTAATAAATAAAACTAAAAAAAAAAAAATGTAGTAAAATTACATATTAAAAAATAATGTGAAATAAAATAATATACAATGTTGCAATGTTTGTTTTAGGTATTGATTTGTAAATCCCGCCCAACAGGGATAGAAGCACAACTCCCATTTAGTTCCCACTATTGAAGTTGATCCTCGCCGTCTACACCGCGGCGTCCCACCAAGAGTAAGACTTACCTGTAGGCAAGACCGCCATCAAGAATTATGGGGCCCCTTACTTAGGCTTGGGGCCCCTGGAGCTGAGAACCGGGGAGGGGGCTGCCGCCTCGAATTGAGAAGCCCCTAAAAATTGCTACAAACGCTGAGGTGTGAATGAGGATGGAGGATGGAGGAGGATGATGAGGAGTAGGGCCTCACTCTATACAAACCGAAAAAAAACTGCTATAAGTTTTATTACATATTTTACAATCAGAAAAACAAATCAACCTTTGTAATTGGTCAAAACAGACAATCAGATGGTAAATGTCTGGTAAGGCAACGCAGCTGGAGGATGAGGGGGAGGAGGAGGAGGAGAAGGAGGAGGAGAAGGAGGAAGAGAAGGATAAGGAGGAGAAGGAAGAGTTGGATGATGAGGAGTAGGGGGAGGATGAGGAGGAGAATGAAGAGGAGGATGATGAGGAGGAAGATGAGGAGGATTTAGAGGGGGAGGAGGAGTAGGGGAGAAAGATGAGGAGGAGTAGGGGTGGAGGAGGATGAGTAGTAGGGCAAGGATGAGGAGGAGAAGGAGGAGGATGAGGAGGAGAATGAGGAGGAGGGTGAGAAAGGAAAATGAGGATGAGGAGGAGAAGGAGGGTGAGGAGGAGTAGGGGAGAAGGATGAGGAGGAGTAGGGGAGGAGGAGGAGGAGGAGAAGGAAGAGTAGGATGATGAGAAGTAGGGGGAGGATGAGGAGGAGAATGAAGAGGAGGATGATGAGGAGGAAGATGAGGATGATGAGAAGGAGGGTGAGAAAGGAAGATGAGGATGAGGAGGGTGAAGAGGAGTAGGGGAGAAAGATGAGGAGGAGTAGGGGAGGAGGAGGATGAGTAGTAGGGCAAGGATGAGGAGGAGAAGGAGGAGGATGAGGAGGAGAATGAGGAGGAGGGTGAGAAAGGAAAATGAGGATGAGGAGGAGAAGGAGGGTGAGGAGGAGTAGGTGAGAAGGATGAGGAGGAGTAGGGGAGGAGGAGGAGGAGGAGAAGGAAGAGTAGGAGGATAAGTAGTAGGGCGAGGATGAGGAGGCGCATTAGGATGAGGAGGAGGATGATGAGCAGGAGGATGAGGAGGAGAATGAGGAGGAGGAAAATGAGGAGGAGCAGGGGTAGAAGGAGGAGGATGAGTAGGAATATGAGAAGGAGTATGAGGAGGAGGAGTAGCGGAAGGAGGAGGATGAGGAGTAAGATGAGGTGGAGAAGGAGGATGAGGAGGAGAAGGCGGAGGAGGAGTGTTAGTCACTTCAGAGCCACAACCTTTTTAACAATAGCATTTTTTGGCTTGTTTTGTGGAGACAGATAATAATGTGGGGACGAGTCTTTTAAGTGTTTTGATATTTGGGGGTCCGGATCACCAGCCAGATGTGTATGGGTTCAGTCCTGACGAAGGGGGGTGTACCCCCGAAACGGATCAGCTTGGCTATACAGCGGGATACAATTGGAGCACACATACCTTACACTTTATGGCATCCTGTGGTCTGTGTGTTTTTACCAGTTGTACTTTTGTTTTATTTTGTTTTGTTTTATAGCAGAAAGTAACAAATATTGTTTGTTTTTTGTCTGTCTTTTTTTTGTTTATAGAGCAAAAGATAAAAAACACAGAGGTGATCAAATACCACCAAAAGAAATCTCTATTTGTGGGGAAAAAAAGGAAATGTATTTTATTTGGTTACAACATCGCACGACAGCGCAATTGTCAATTTAGACATGCACACTGACGAAAAATGTATTTGTTTTTGTTTGATTCTGGGGTTTTTTTTTTTTTTTGGTGTGGTTTTTTTTTTTTTTTTGGGTCATTTATTATAACCGCAATTTGGAAATTCTAAATTTTGTAAATTTGAAAATGCGAAAATTCTAAAGAATAACTCATAATAGATAACTATTAAATTATAGGTATTGGAATTTTCTTTTCAAATCTGGCTGTTAGTGAACGTAACAGAATACGAATTTATGCGAAGTTAAGAATTACCGGAAATAAAGAATGCCGTATCTAAACGAATAAAACTGAACAAATTATTAATAATAAATAACAATAATAACCAAAAAAAACCTTTTTATTATTAGTTTGTTTCATTTCATGCCACATTTAAACAAACGGAACCAAACTAATAATAAATCATAATAAAACATTTTTATTATTATTATTATTATTGTTATTCATTATGTTACATAAGTTTAGATACGTCATTCGTTATTTCGGATAAATTTGTATTTGTTACGTTCATTAACAGCCAAAATTTGTAAGAAAATTCCAACACCTAGAATTTAATAGTTAGTAATAGTTATTATTAGTTAGTTATTATTTCAGATTTTCGAATTATGAGGTTTTCGTATTTTTGAATTTACTAATTTATGAATATTCGAATTTTCAAATTTACGAATATTCAAATTTTTTAATTAATGAATATTCAAATTTACAAATGTTTGGAAACATTCGTTAAACGGGTTTTCGTAATTTGGATATTTCCGAATTAACGAATTTGTGGAAATTCGGAAAAAAATAATAATTCGAAACGAATTGCACATGTATATGCACAAATATATCCTGGTATATCTTCCGGAGGGTAAGTGGTCAACCAAATAAGCAGTTCCAGGATTCGGTATTCTAGCTCTCTGGAATTGTTTTGAAGGTCACATCAGTAATTAAAGGAAATATTCTACCAATGTAATCACATTTAATTTATTTTATTTAAGACATATTTACCTTAAAATAAAACGCATTTTCCAGGTAAACAAATAAAAAACTAAAAACATCTCTGAACTTTGTACATTAAAAACGACAACACTTTAAATGAAAAAGTCACCCCGCGCCATTCCTCTCGCTGTCCCTTTAAATGGCCCCCTTATTGCTTTCCTGTCACTGCTCTCTAGCAATCCAAGGATAACAGCTGTGAAAATCTGAGTAAAAATCCACATTACTCATAATCATATAATCATCTTTCCTTGCTTTATTCCTCCTTTCCACATAGGCAGAATTTTTTTTTTTTTAAATAAAAATAATCTCAGTCAATCCAGAGTTTTCAAAAAAAATAAAAAAATTGCTATATATAAAACAAAATAAAAATAATTACAGTCAATCCAGAGTTTAAAAAAAAAATATTATACACACACACACACACACACACACACATTATATATATATATATATATATATATATATAATATATTTATATATATATATATATATATATAATATATAAATTAAATACAAATAATTCCAGTCAAACCAGAGTTTTCAAAACAAATTATTTTTATATATAAAACAAAATAAAAATAATTCCAGTAAATCCAGAGTTTAATATATATATATGTATATATATTAAACTCTGGATTTACTTGAATTATTTTTATTTTGTTTTATATATAACATTTATTTTTATTTTTAAAACTCTGGTTTGACTGGAATTATTTTTATTTAATTTTATATATATATATATATATATATATATATATATATATATTTTTTTTATATAAAAAATAAAAACAATTCCAGTCAATCCAGAGTTTTCACAGCTGCTATCTCAGACCTACCAGAGAGCTGTGAGAAGACAGAGGGAATAATAAGATTACAACAATGCCAAACTTTTTATGATGAAAACAAGGGACACCTTTAAGCAAAAGTATGTAGGCATCGGACACACCCCCTGCCACGCCCCCCTAAAGGAGAATTAAACAAAAAAAGTATCAGTTAAACCCACAAATGTTTTTTTTTTACCACTACTATTCCTTTATATGAGCTTTTGAAATTTACAAATGCAGCAATTTAGAAATTGGATGAAAGGTTTAGCTCTGGGAAACTGTTTTTGAAAGATAAAAAGTGCATTTTATATACAACTCTATTGTCAAAAGTATTGGGACACCTGACTTTACACACACAGGACCTTTAATGGCATCCCAGTCTTAGTCTAACGTAAAAAAAATATAGCTGGTTCCCATTCAGCGTCCCTTTAAATGTGTTTATACGCCCAAGAGTCGGGCAGGACTTCCTGATTACGTGATCACTGTGGTTGGCTGTTATAGTGGTCACATGATCAGGAGCCCCCCCCCCCCCCCTCAGCTCCCAATCTTGACTAGAGAGCTGCCTCCGACAGCTCGGTCACCATGCTGGAAGCTTGCAGTGCCCTTTCAGTACAGAAGGCTTGGCCATCCATGGACACATACATGCATATACATACACTATATTACCAAAAGTATTGGGATGCCTGACTTTACACGCACATGAACTTTAACGGCATCCCAGTCTTGGTCCGTAGGGTTCAATATTGAGTTGGCCCCGCCCTTTGCCGCTATAACAGCTTCAACTCTTCTGGGAAGGCCGTCCACAAGGTTTAGGGGTGTGTCTATGGGAATGTTTGACCATTCTTCCAGAAGAGCATTTGTGAGGTCAGGCACTGATGTTGGACGAGACTGCTGCTGTGGGTGTGGGGCCCATAGGTCAGTGCCTACTTTGCCTATTTGGTAATCTGGCACTAATGGGATAGAAAGAGGAATGGCATGGGTCACTTCAAGTATAAGAAATGCTAAACTTTAGCTATCCATGTTTTTGGGTCTCTACAAGCAAATTTCATATTAGGATTTTCGTCATCTTCAAACAGGCCCATAAAAATGTTCCCGTGGTCATAAACAGTTTTTTTTTTGTTTTCACAGTTCACAGAATACAATTTAATAAATAAGAACAAATGAAAAAAGCAAAGCCTTCGAAAGTGAAAAGGCCTCTGGTTATGTTTATGTCATAGCCAACTGAACTGGCTCATCTTCCTGGGCAACACAACGTCTTCCTGTTCCGCCATTGAGTCTACGGTGAGATAGCCAAGCTTATTTGTGGCCCCTTTGCATACATTTTGGACCTTCTTGACTTTTTCGAAGGATAGAATGTTCCTCCAGGCTTGAAACACGTTGGTGGCGTTGCGGGACGAGCCTTCCAAAGTGAAAAGGTCTCTGGTTATGTTTAAGTCAAAGCCAACTGAACTGGCTCATCTTCCTGGGCAACACAACTTCGATGGACAAGTCTTCCGGTTCCGCCATTGAGTCTACGGTGAGATAGCCAAGCTTATTCCTGGCCCCTTTGCATACATTTTGGATCTTCTTGACTTTTTCGAAGGATAGAATGTTCCTCCAGGCTTGAGACACGTTGGCGGCGTTGCGCAATGAGCCTTCCGAAGTGCAAAGGTCTCTGGTTATGTTTAAGTCAAAGCCAACTGAACTGGCTCATCTTCCTGGGCAACACAACATTGATGGACAAGTCTTCCTGTTCCGCCATTGAGTCTACAGTGAGATAGCCAAGCTTATTCCTGGCCCCTTTGCATACATTTTGGATCTACTTGACAATTTCGAAGGATAGAATGTTCCTCCAGGCTTGAGACACTTTGGCGGCATTGCGTGACGTTATCACGAAGGCTTCCTTCCGGTTCGAGGGGCTTTGCCCATATGTGATGTTGTGGAAAGCTTCCTTAATGCTTGTAGTGGTGTGTACGAAACCTCCTGAGGCAGTTTGAATTTTTGCTATATAATTTCCAGATTTACGGCCCAACATCTTACCCGGCTTAACCCCCCCCATTTATATAATCATTGTGAAATAGCCTGATATCGTATTTTCTGATCTAGATCTAATAAAGATTTTAATTTTATTTTGGATCTTCTTGACTTTTTCGAAGGATAGAATGCTCCTCCAGGCTTGAGACACGTTGGCGGCCTTGCGCAACGAGCCTTCCAAAGTGCAAAGGCCTCTGGTTATGTTTAAGTCATAGCCAACTGAACTGGCTCATCTTCCTGGGTAACACAACTTCGATGGACAAGTCTTCCAGTTCCGCCATTGAGTCTACGGTGAGCTAGCCAAGCTTATTTGTGGATCCTTTGCATACATTTTGGATCCTCTTGACTTTTTCGAAGGATAGAATGTTCCTCCAGGCTTGAGACACGTTGGCGGCGTTGCACGACGTTATCACGAAGGCTTCCTTCCGGTTCGAGGGGCTTTGCCCATGCGTGATGTTGTAGAAATCTTTCTCAATGCTTGTAGTGGTGTGTGCAAAGCCTCTTGAGGCAGATTGAATTTTGCTATATAACTTCCAGATTTTTTTCCTTTTAAAGAACGGGCCAACATCTTACCTGGCTTATGCCCCCATTCATATAATCATTGTGAAATAGCCTGATATTGTTGTTTTCTGATCTTGATCTAATAAAGATTTTAATTTTATTTTGGATCTTCTTGACTTTTTTGAAGGATAGAATGCTCCTCCAGGCTTGAGACACGTTGGCGGCGTCGTGTGACGAGCCTTCCAAAGTGCAAAGGTCTCTCGATATGTTAAAGTCATAGCCAACTGAACTGGCTCATCTTCCTGGGCAACACAACGTCCATGGACAAGTCTTCCAGTTCCGCCATTGAGTCTACGGGGAGATAGCCAAGCTTATTCATGGCCCCTTTGCATACATTTTGGATCTTCTTGACTTTTTCGAAGGATAGAATGTTCCTCCAGGCTTGAGACACGTTGGCGGCGTTGCGTGACGTTATCACGAATGCTTCCTTTAGGTTCGAGGGGCTTTGTCCATGCGTGATGTTGTGGATCCATCTCTCAAGCTTGTTGGTCAGCCTCAAATGAGCAAATTCGTACATCTGCTTGATTTCCCTCAAGGGCTCGCGAACCACGTCTTCGTACCGGACCAGCATGTATCGATCTTTAAGGAAGCTGGGAGCCTTATAGGTGGCAGTTTCATATATCTGTACGTGACTTCGGCAGATCTCCTGGATGACCTCATACTTGGTGTCGTCTATTTTGGACCCGTTGGTGTTGAGGACGATCCCGTTGTCTCTGAATAAAGCCTTTTTGGCCTGTTCCCTGGATTTGGCCATAGCCCTTGGATCCCGGACCAAGTGGATTATTTTTAGGTTCAATGAAGGATCTGTGAGAAGAGGATATAGAACCTTCAAGTCGAAGAAGCGGACCTCCTTTATAACGATGTGGCTGTACATGCCACATACTTGTTTGATATTGTCAAACGGGTATTTCCCACATAGCGTCTTACAAGCCGACTCGTTCGTGATCTGGTCGCGTGAAAAGAACTTGCATGCTGGTTCTGTGCACAACGCCCTGCTGGTGGCCCACTGGAACAGGTTGGATACGTTGCGCACCTTTGGCATATAGGCGTCAAAGACGGACATGTCGCACAGGAAGACGGACCGCACCAAGTCTCGGACCGCCATGTGGAGAACCTTGGCGCTGTTCTGGAACATGGACACCCACACGTGCCAAGCAGGCTCCATCAAGTAGAAGACATCTGGGTGTTGGCTGAAGATCTGGCCAACAAAGGAAGACCCCGACCTCCAAGAGGAGAGGATGAGCAGATGGACCTTCTCACTGGGCTCCGTTCTCTGGAGAGATATATTTTGTCTGGAGTACAAGACCAGAAGGAAAACTGTCTGAAGCAACAAGAGTCCGGTAGCCAATGAGCCGTTAAATCGGAACCTGATCATGACTGCCAACGGCGCTGCCAAGAAAGAGAAGAAAATGAAAAGACGACCGTTAGTTATTTCAGAAATAGTATAAAAAACAGTCACATTAGATAACGTTAATTAGATAAAATAGCAAAACAAAAGATAATGAGAACAACAAAGATAAAGTATAGCAAGAGTCAACACTATTTGTTTTTGTTTCAAATAGATGAGTGGTCTCCAAACTGCGGCTCGCCAGTTGGATGTGGCCCTTTGCTTTTCCTTTTTTAAGCCCTTGGGGCACTGTTCCTTCCACTGATATGAGGCTTTATTCCTCCAACTGACGCCAAAGATGAGGCACCATTCCTTCCACTGACACCAAGAGTGTGGCACAATACCTCCAACTGACACCAATGATGGGACACTATTTCTCCCACTGACACCAATGATGGGACACTATTCCCCCCACTGACACCAATGATGGGACACTATTCCTCCCACTGACACCAATGATGGGACACTATTCCTCCCACTGACACCAATGATGGGGCACTATTCCTCCCACTGATACCAATGATGAGGCACTATTCCTCCCACTGATACCAATGATGGGCCACTGTGGAAGTTTGAAGAGCACTGTGGGAGAACAGTAAACAGTGTATGAGGTTGGGGGCACTGTGGGGGCTGAGGAACACTGCAGTCTACTATGGAAGGTTGGAGGTGGCACTATGGTAGCCGGGAGGCACTATGGGAGCTTGAAAGGCAGTGATTGGTGGCACTATGAATGGATGGAGGCTCTGGAGTAGGCTTGTGGACACCCCAGGGGTCTAGCTAGCACTGTTTGAGGTTGAGGGCCGCTGTGTGATATTGGGGGCACTGTTGGGGCTGAGGGACACTGAGGCCCACTATGAATTGTTGGTGATGCACTATGGGAGGCAATATGGAAGGTTGTGCGAGACACCATTAGAGCTTGAGGGCACTATGGGGGGGGTGAAGGTTCTGTAATAGTCTTGGGCCACTGCAGGTGTTGGGTGGCACTGTGGGAGGTTGGGGGCCACTGTAGGACATTGGAGAGCACTGTAGGAGGTTGGAGAGCACTGTGGGGTTGAAGGCCACTGTGGGACATTGGAGAGCATTGTGGGGGGTTGAGGACCAATTTGGAACATTGGAGAGCACTGTGCTGGGTTGAGGGCCAACGCGGGACATTGGAGAGCACTGTGGTGGGTTGAGGCCAATGTGGGACATTGGAGAGCACTGTGTGGGGTTGAGGGACACTGTGGGACATTGGAGAGCACTGTGGTGGGTTGAGGGACACTGTGGGACATTGGAGAGCACTGTGGTGGGTTGAGGGACACTGTGGGACATTGGAGAGCACTGTGGTGGGTTGAGGGACACTGTGGGACATTGGAGAGCACTGTGGTGGGTTGAGGGCCAATGTGGGACATTGGAGAGCACTGTGGTGGGTTGAGGTCCAATGTGGTACATTGGAGAGCATTGTGGTGGGTTGAGGGACACTGTGGGATATTAGAGAGCACTGTGGTGAGTTGAGGTCCAATGTGGTACATTGGAGAGCACTGTGGTGGGTTGAGGGCCACTGTGGGACATTGGAGAGCACTGTGGTGGGTTGAGGGCCAATGTGGGACATTGGAGAGCACTGTGGTGGGTTGAGGGCCAATGTGGGACATTGGAGAGCACTGTGGTGGGTTGAGGGCCAATGTGGGACATGGGAGCAGTGTGTGGTGGGGGGGGACATTGGGAGACACTGTGGTGGTTGAGGTCCAATGTGGGACATTGGACAGCACTGTGGTGGGTTGAGGGCCACTGTGGGACATTGGAGAGCACTGTGGTGGGTTGAGGGCCAATGTGGGACATTGGAGAGCACTGTGGTGGGTTGAGGTCCAATGTGGGACATTGGAGAGCACTGTGGTGGGTTGAGGGCCAATGTGGGACATTGGAGAGCACTGTGGTGGGTTGAGGGATACTGTGGGACATTGGAGAGCACTGTGGTGGGTTGAGGTCCAATGTGGGATATTGGAGAGCACTGTGGTGGGTTGAGGGACACTGTGGGACATTGGAGAGCACTGTGGTGGGTTGAGGGACACTGTGGGACATTGGAGAGCACTGTGGTGGGTTGAGGGACACTGTGGGACATTGGAGAGCACTGTGGTGGGTTGAGGGACACTGTGGGACATTGGAGAGCACTGTGGTGGGTTGAGGGACACTGTGGGACATTGGAGAGCACTGTGGGGGGTTGAGGGACACTGTGGGATATTGGAGAGCACTGTGGGAGTTTGAGGGACACTGTGGGACGTTGGAGAGCACTGTGGGGGGTTGAGGGACACTGTGGGACGTTGGAGAGCACTGTGGGGGGTTGAGGGACACTGTGGGATGTTGGAGAGCACTGTGGTGGGTTGAGGGACACTGTGGGACATTGGAGAGCACTGTGGTGGGTTGAGGGACACTGTGGGACATTGGAGAGCACTGTGGGGGGTTGAGGGACACTGTGGGACGTTGGAGAGCACTGTGGGGGGTTGAGGGACACTGTGGGACGTTGGAGAGCACTGTAGGAGGCTGGAGAGTACTGTGTGAGGTTTGGAGCACTGAGGGACACTATGGAAGGTTGAAGGGCACTATGGTTGCTCGGAGGATTTGTGGGAGGGTAGGGGATCTCCAGCTGGTTGGAGGTTTGGTAGATCTAGTAGAAGGAAGGCCAAGGCTAGCAGTAGTAGGCCATGGCACGTTGGTTGAGAGTCGCTGGTGTAGAAATCAGGCCTTTGCTGTTTTTCAAAAGAAGCAGATTAGACAAACACCTTCACCGAGACCGATAAAGAGACCTCCAACGAGACCTCCGTTGTGTATCGTAATGTTGTATTACAATGATATTTGGAACATAATCACATAAACTTCCGCTTGTTCTTTTCTGGTTATTCTTCACCCCTCGGTGCCACCTGATAATCCATTACTAGTTCACACAAAGCACAAGATGTGGTCCTCAGAATGTGCCCTCTGTGTGTGTGAGACGTCTTCTCATTCAATAGCTACATGCTTCACATTCTCCAAGCAATCCGGATGCAGTTCTGCAATTCTGCCACAGGATGGCGACGCTCAACCGCTAAACTAGAGAAGAGCGATCGATGATCGGGACAGGCGACAAGGCACAAGACTTACTAAGGACTTTTTAAGGACAATTCCATACTATTTAGTTTTTCTGGGGAGAATGGGGAAGGATTGACATGTCTGGTTGGTTTTGACATCTTTGGGGTGACCCCCCCCCCCACTTTGTACTTCAGTGACACCAGGACAGAAAATAAAAGACTGAGTGGGGGGGGGGGGGCATCACAGATGATGTCCACCTCTTTGTTATATACGTCTTTAGGGCAGGGCAAAAGGGGAAGCTGACCTGGGCCCAGTCATTGCTGTGGGGTCCAAAGCAGCTGCCCCCTTGAGCCCCCACACTGCCTGAAAATCGTTGTCAAGTGGATTTCGGAGAAAATGTTTTGCCCAGGGTCCAATCAATATTAACCGCTCGCCAACCATGTCACCAACATTTACGTCAGCAGAATGGCGCGGCCGCACAAAGCAATGTACAGTGGGACCTCGGTTTAAGAGTAACTTAACCACTTAACGCCCGCCGCATGTATATGTACGTCCACAGAATGGCACGTACAGGCAGATGGGCGTACATGTACGTCCCTGCCCATTTTGCGGGTCGGGGGTCTGATCGGGAACCCCCCCCCCCCCATCCGCTACATGCGGCGGGCGTTTTACCTCTGGGAGCTATCCTGGATGAGGGGGCGGCTGTTGGTTTCTGTCCGCCCCTTTGCGATCGCTCCCAGCCAATCGGCTCCCTCCCTGCTCTGCACTTCCTCTGCCTGTGTAATGTAAACACTGGCAGAGGAAGTGATGTCACCTCTCCTCTCGGCGGTATTTTCAATCCGGCGAGAGGAGAGAAGACTCACAGTAAGTCGCACCGATACTACACTGACACCACACACAGGCACATTAACCCCTTCCGATCACCCCCCTGTCACAGTGTCACTGATTGCAGTGATCATATATGTACTGATCACAGCATTTACAGGCAGTTAGTGTTAGATCCAGGGTAGCCCCCGTACCCCCCCCCCCCCAATAAAGGTTTAACCCCTTGATCACCGCCCTAGTTAACCCTTTCACCCCCTATTGCCAGCATCACTAAGCGATCGGTTTTCTGATCGCTGTATTAGTGTCGCTGTTGCCGCTAAGTAGCTAATTTTTTTTTCATATTGCATATTTTTTTTACTAAAGACACGTGGCTGAATGCATTTTGGCCTAAATGTTTGACTAAAATTGAGTTTATTCGATTTTTCTTATAACAAAAAGTAGAAAATATCATATTTTTTTCAAAATTTTCGGTCTTTTTCCGTTTATATCGCAAAAAATAAAATAGAGGCGATCATAAAATAGAGGCGATCATAAAACAGAGGCGATCAAATGGCACCAAAAAAAAGCTCTATTTGTGGGGGGAAAAAGGACGCCAATTTGGTTTGAGAGCCGCGTCGCGCGACCGCGCAATTGTCAGTTAAAGCGACGCAAGGGCCGAATTCGCAAAAAAAAAAAACAGGTCCGGTCATTGGACGGCCAAATTCTTCCGGGGGGGGCCGAAGTGGTTAAGTGACCAACCCGCACGATCGCGCAATTGTCAGTTAAAGCGACGCAGTGCCGAATCGGAAAAAAGGGGCAAGGTCCTTAACCTGCATAATGGCCTGGGGCTGAAGTCAGGGCTGTCTTAATGAGAGGGCACACCTAGGCACTGCCCAGGGGCCCCTGCACTTTCCCCAAAGCAGCTGGTTCTTGAGCACACAATGCCCCAAATTGGGGGCCCCATGGTGGCACTGAGAGTGATGGATACACAGGGGAGGCAGTCTGCCTCCTACCTACTTGATGTCTGTTTACCTGCACTGTCATCGTTGTAGGGGCCCCAGAGCATTACTTTGCCCAGGGGCCCATGATGCTATTGAGACGGCCCTGGCTGAAGTGGTTAAAGAGCAATACAATTATAGACCGATCGTTTCTTTCTCAGTGGGGCAAATGCAACAATATCAGCAGGGGGGGTCAAATACTTCCCCCCCCCCCCACACTATATTTTGGATGTGCTTCGTCACGCTTCACGTATCGGCAATCTTTTTTTTTCTAATCAAGCCGGTAAAACGCGTTGACATTTCACGGTTGTGACCTCATAAAGAAAACCCCTCTCTGTGGATCCCCCGCCGCGGGATTGGTGGCCCCTCAAGGACTTGGTTGTAAGACGATCAAGTCTTGGAAAAGGTCCCGGCGGTGTGTGGAGAATACGAGCCTGTTCTATAACACATGACATCACAGGGTGGTGGTGGCGATTACCACCCCGGCCCAGGCCACAACGGCGTCATTAAAAAATAAATAAAAAAAAGAGGGGGGGGGGTAACGTAACTCGTAAATCTCCCCGGGCGAGATGGCTGGCACGTGCGGCGGGTGACTCACTCAATCTCCAGCCATACAAATGATCCATTGTATGAAAGTATGTGGCCGGGGGGGGGGGGGCGACAGGAGAGACGAGGGGCCGACAGGAGAGACGAGGGGCCGGGATACATTTCACTCATTGGCCGTACAAAGGTTCGGGAATAACTGTAATCGGCGGGACGGATCTCATTCCCAAATAAGAGGGTTTCAAGTCTCCGAAAAGAACCCGATAAATAGCCGCGGACAACACCGGGGGGGGGGGGGGGTATTGCAATTGGCAGAGTTACCTGCCCCCGGCTTTTGTGTTTATTGATTGCTATGAATGCGAGGCCAACTCCTGGTATTCGATCGGAGGGGACCTGCTAACAGGGTCTTAACCCCTTCCATACCGGGGGGGGGGGGCACTTAGACACCTTCCAACCAATTTTTAGCTTTCAGCGCTGTCGCACTTTGAATGACAATTATACAGTCGTGCTACGCTGCACCCAAACACATTGTATCATTTTTTCCCCACGAATAGAGATTTATTTTGGTGATATTTCATCACCTCGGCGATTTTCATTTTCTGCTCAAAAAAAAAAAAAAACTAAAAAGACCGAAATTTTTGAAAACATTTTTTTGTTTTGTTTTTTGTTTCTGTTACAAAACTTTGTAAATAAGTAAGTTTTCTCCTTCACTGATGGGCACTGATAAGGCGGCACCAATGAGGTGGCACTGATGAGGTGGAATTGATGGGCACTAATATGCACCACTGATGGGGCACGGATAGGCAGCACTGATGGGCACAGATAGGCGGCACGGATGGGCACAGATAGGCGGCACGGATGGGCACAGATAGGCGACACGGATGGGCACAGATAGGCGGCACGGATGGGGACAGATAGGCGACATGGATGGGCATAGATAGGCGGCACAGATAGGTGGCATGGATGGGCACAGATAGGCGGCACGGATGGGCACAGATAGGCGACACGGATGGGCACAGATAGGCGACACAGATAGGCACAGATAGGTGGCATGGATGGGCACAGATAGGCGGCATGGATGGGCACAGATAGGCGGCATGGATGGGCACAGATAGGCGGCACGGATGGGCACAGATAGGCGACACAGATAGGCACAGATAGATGGCATGGATGGGCACAGATAGGCGGCATGGATGGGCACAGATAGGCAACACAGATGGACACAGATAGGCGACATGGATAGGCATGGATGGGCACTGATAGGTGGCACGGATGGGCACAAATAGGCAACACGGATGGGCACAGATAGGCATCACGGATGGGCACAGATAGGCGGCACTGATGGGCACAGATAGGTGACACCGGTGGGCACAGATAGGTGGCATGGATGGGCACTGATAGGTGGCACGGATGGGCATGGATGGGCACTGATAGGTGGCACGGATGGGCATTGATGTACTGTATTATATTGTACTTATGTATGCCAATCAGTGCCGAACAACAATGCCTGCCATTGTGGGCACTGATTGACATCCATTGTGGGCACTGATTGGCATCCATTGTGGGCACTAATTGGCATCCCTGGTGGTCTAGGGTGGCATACCTGGTGGAGGGCATGTCTGGTGGCATCCCTGGTGGTCTAGTGGTATCCCTGGTGGTCTAGTGTAGGCATCCTCGGGGAGGAGGGGAGCGAAGGCAGGGTGAGTACAAATATATACTTTTTTTTATTATTATTTATTATTAGTAGTAATAATTTAAAAAAAATACACAATTGGGGGAGGGAGCACAGAGGGACGGGGAGGGGGCACAGAGGGATGGGGGAGGGAGTACAGATGGACAGGGAAGCGAGCACAGAGGGATGGGGGAGGGAGCACAGAAGGTTTAAGGGGGAGGGAGCACAGAGGTAAGGGGGAGGGAGCACAGATGGACGGGGAGGGAGCACAGAGGGATGGGGGAGGGAGCACAGAGGGATGGGGGGAGGGAGCACAGAAGGAAGGGGGAGGGAGCACAGAGGTAAGGGGGAGGGAGCACAGATGGACGGGGAGGGAGCACAGAGGGATGGGGGAGGGAGCACAGAGGGATGGGGAGGGGGGAGCACAGAAGGAAGGGGGGGGGAGCACAGAGGTAAGGGGGAGGGAGCACAGATGGACGGGGGAGGGAGCACAGAGGGATGGGGGAGGGAGCACAGAGGGAAGGGGAGGGAGCACAGAGGGAGGGGGTGGGAGTACAGAGGGAGGGGGTGGGAGCACAGAGGGAGGGGGTGGGAGCACAGAGGGATGGGGAGGGAGCACAGAGGAAAGGGGAGGGAGCACAGAGGAAAGGGGAGGGAGCACAGAGGGAGGGGTGGGAGTACAGAGGGAGTGGGGGGGTGGGAGCACAGAGGGACGGGGGAGGAAGCACAGAGGGACGGGGGAGGGGGCACAAAGTGATAGGGGGAGGGGGCACAGAGAGATGGGGGAGGGAGCACAGAGGGGGGGGAAGAGGGCACAGAGGGGATGGGGGAGGGAGCACAGATGGACGGGGGAGGGAGCACAGATGGACGGGGGAGGGAGCACAGAGGGATGGGGGAGGGAGCACAGAGAGATGGGGGAGGAAGCACAGAAGGACAGGGGAGGGGGCACAGAGGGAAGGGAGAGGGAGCACAGAGGGACGGGTGAGGGGGCACAGAGGGACGGGTGAGGGGGCACAGAGGGAAGGGAGAGGGAGCACAGAGGGACAGGGGAGGGAGCACAGAGGGACAGGTAAGGGGGCACAGAGGGACAGGGGAGGGGGCACAAAGGGACAGGGGAGGGGGCACAGAGGGGGGGGGGGGAGGGGGCACAAAGGGATGGGGGAGGGGCACAGAGAGATGGGGGAGGGAGCACAGAGGGGGGGGGGGAAGAGGGCACAGAGGGATGGGGGAGGGAGCACAGATGGACGGGGGGAGGGAGCACAGATGGACGGGGGAGGGAGCACAGAGGGATGGGGGAGAGGAGCACAGAGGGATGGGGGAGGGAGCACAGAGAGATGGGGGAGGAAGCACAGAGGGACAGGGGAGGGGGCACAGAGGGACAGGTGAGGGGGCACAGAGGGACAGGGGAGGGGGCACAAAGGGACAGGGGAGGGGGCACAGAGGGGGGGGTGGGGAGGAGGGGGCACAAAAGGGATGGGGGAGGGGGCACAGAGAGATGGGGGAGGGAGCACAGAGGGGGGGGGAAGAGGGCACAGAGGGATGGGGGGGAGGGAGCACAGATGGACGGGGGAGGGAGCACAGATGGACGGGGGAGGGAGCACAGAGGGATGGGGGAGGGAGCACAGAGGGATGGGGGAGGGAGCACAGAGAGATGGGGAAGGAGGAAGCCAGAGGGACAGGGGAGGGGGCACAGAGGGAAGGGGAGCACAGAGGGACGGGTGAGGGGGCACAGAGGGAAGGGAGCACAGAGGGACGGGTGAGGGGGCACAGAGGGACGGGGGAGGGGGCACAGAGGGAAGGGAGAGGGAGCACAGAGGGACAGGGGAGGGGGCACAGAGGGACAGGTGAGGGGGCACAGAGGGACAGGGGAGGTGGCACAAAGGGACGGGGGAGGGGGCACAGAGGGACAGGGGAGGGGGCACAGAAGGGGGGGGTGTTTCAGGAGTTGGACTTTAAGGACAATGTCATAGACTTAGATTCCAGGATTTACTGAATGGCCTCAGACCTCCAATAATTGCCTTCCACTTATGTGTAAGTGGCCTCCACTGGAACTGTGACTCCCTTTCATAAAACGCCCCACGCACGCGCCTCCCACCCCCCAAAAAAAGAATACTCAAGGCAGCCTCTATTATTATCCATTCCTCGGAGAACCTCCACACAACGCCCAGTGTTTGGAACCCGCAGACTATATACACCTCAATCTATAGAATGTATAATTTCCAGCTGGTGGTATTCATGTCGTCACTCACCGCGTCGGCACTAATGACTGGTCTCATGTCTCGGGTTAGAATGTTAACCCTTTCCTCCCTGATGGAGAAAGATTTCAGCTCTCGGGACCTCAAATACCCCTAAGACGGGCGTCTCCAAACTTCCGAAAGAATTGGCCAGTTTACTGCCCTTCAAACTTTAGAGGGGGGAGGGGGGGCTGGACTGTATGGGCTGTAGCCAGTGGAAGTAAAAAAAAAAAAAAAGTTGGTGTCAGTGGGAGTTTACAACCCCTTTACGCCCCCTTATACTTACCTGAGCCCTATCTTGATCCAGCGCTGTGCCTGAGAACAGAGACTAACTCTCTCTCTCTCCTCATTGGCTCAGACACTGCTGCTGGGGGGCGGGCCCTCTGTCTAGCAGTGGCAGCTGGTGCTCAAAAATTTGGGGGGGGGGCGCAAACGGAAAAAAAAATTGCAGCCTCACTGTGCCCATCAAGCGCAGCCACTGGGCCCATCAATTGTCAACACTGTGCCATCAAACGCAGCCACTGTGTCATCAATTGTCACCACTGTGCCATCAATTGTCACCACTGTGCCATCAAACGCAGCCACTGTGCCATCAATTGTCACCACTGTGCCATCAAACGCAGCCACTGTGCCATCAATTGTCACCACTGTGCCATCAAACGCAGCCACTGTGTCATCAAACGCAGCCACTGTGCCATCAATTGTCACCACTGTGCCATCAAACGCAGCCACTGTGCCATCAATTGTCACCACTGTGCCATCAAACGCAGCCACTGTGTCATCAAACGCAGCCACTGTGCCATCAATTGTCACCACTGTGCCATCAAACGCAGCCACTGTGCCATCAATTGTCACCACTGTGCCATCAAACGCAGCCACTGTGCCATCAAACGCAGCCACTGTGTCATCAAACGCAGTCACTGTGCCATCAAACGCAGCCACTATGCAATCAAACGCAGCCACTGTGCCATCAAACGCAGCCACTGTGCCCATCAAACGCAGTCACTGTGCCATCAAACGCAGTCACTGTGCCATCAAACGCAGTCACTGTGCCATCAAACGCAGCCACTGTGCCATCAAACGCAGTCACTGTGCCCATCAAACGCAGCCACTGTGCCATCAAACGCAGCCACTGTGCCATCAAACGCAGTCACTGTTCCATCAAACTCAGCCACTGTGCCATCAAACGCAGCCACTGTGCCATCAAACGCAGCCACTGTGCCATCAATTGTCACCACTGTGCCATACCATCAAACGCGCATTGCGGCGATCGTCGTTGCAGGGTGTCGGTCTGAAACCCCCCCGCAACACCGATCTAGGTAAAGAGTCTCCGACGGAGACTCTTTACCACGCGATCAGCCGTGTCCAATCACGGCTGATCACAATGTAAACCGGTGATTGGCTTTTCCTCACTCACGTCTGTCAGACGCGAGTAGAGGAGAGCCGATCGGCTGCTCCTCTGACAGTGGGGGTTTGTGGTGATCGATTATCAGTGCAGCCCCCCCGAGGATGCCCACACTGGACCACCAGGGATGCCCACCACAGGTATGCCACCCTAGACCACCAGGGATGCCAATCAGAAATGAATAATGGATGCCAATCAGTGCCCACAATGGATGCCAATCAGTGCCCACAATTGGCATCACTGATTGGCAGGCATTATTGTTTGGCACTGATTGGCATCCAGTAGTACAACACATTACAATACATCAGTGCCACCTATCAGTGCCCATTTATGCCCATTCGTGCCACCTAACAGTGCCTATCCATGCCCATCTGTGCCACCTATCAGTACCCATCCATGACGCCTATCAGTGCCCACCCATGCCACCTATTAGTGCCCATCCGTGTCGCCTATCTGTGCCCATCCATGCCGCCTATCCATGCCCATCCATACAGCCTATCAGTGCCCATCCGTGCCACCTATCGGTGCCCATCTGTGCAGCTTATTAGTGCCCCCTATCAGTGCCCATCAGTGCTGCATATTAGTGCCCATCAATGTCACCTCATCGGTGCCGCCTTATCAGTGCCCATCAGTGCAGTACCATCAGTGCCCATCAGTGAAGGAGAAAACATACTTATTTACAATGTTTTGTAACTGAAACAAAATAATATTTTTATTTTTTTTTCAAAATTTTCATCATTTTTTTTTTTTGGCAGAAAATAAAAATCTCAGAGGTGATCAAATCCCACCAAAAGAAATCTCTATTTGTGGGAAGAAAATGATACACATCTAGTTTGGGTGCAGCGTAGCACGACCGCGCAATTGTCATTCAAAGTGCGACAGCGCCGTAAGCTGAAAATTGGCCTGGGCAGGAAGGGGTATAAGTGCCCCCCGGTATGGAAGGGGTTAAATATACCAGGTGAGGGGCCCATCTGAACAATTCAGATTTAGGTAGAACATTATTATGCTGATGCTGGTTGATGTTTTGGTTCTGCACGTTCACTATTGTTCTTTCTCTTCACAATTGTTGGGGTGATGATTGCAAGTCTGTTACATGTATTCCCTGCCACACCATATGGCCAAACTATCAAAGAAGCGAGGCCCATAAAGACA
>JAJQKJ010002678.1:0-17500 GCA_029574335.1 Rana kukunoris | reverse complement strand
GGGGTGCCCGGGTCAAAATCTAATCATTGTGCTTGGCTGCAGAGAAAGAGATGGGGGAATCTCTGTCCTCAGTCTCTTTCTCTGTTTCTAAAGTGAGTCATCAGGGGTGTGTTTAGACCCCTGATATTTCAACAAAGCCCCCCAAAAGGGTCAATTAAAAAAAATATATATTGTAAAAAGTACCGTAATAGTGAAAAATAATAAAAAATAAACCACTGATATTAAACTCTGCCCTACTGACACCGTCCATTGCCCTACTGACACCATCCACTGCCCTACTGACACCATCCACTGCTCTACTGACACTGTCTACTGCCCTACTGACACCGTCCACTGCCCTACTGACACCGCCTCTGCCCTACTGACACCGTCCACTGCTCTACTGACACCATCCACTGCCCTACTGACACCATCCACTGCCCTACTGACACTGTCTACTGCCCTACTGACACCGTCCACTGCCCTACTGACACCGTCCTCTGCCCTACTGACACCGTCCACTGCTCTACTGACACCATCCACTGCCCTACTGACACCATCCACTGCTCTACTGACACTGTCTACTGCCCTACTGACACCGTCCACTGCCCTACTGACACCGTCCTCTGCCCTACTGACACCGTCTACTGCCCTACTGACACCGTCCTCTGCCCTACTGACACCGTCCTCTGCCCTACTGACACCGTCCTCTGCCCTACTGACACCGTCCACTGCTCTACTGACACCGTCCACTGCTCTACTGACACCGTCTACTGCCCTACTGACACCGTCTACTTCCCTACTGACACCATCCACTGCCCTACTGACACCGTCCTCTGCCCTACTGACACCGTCCTCTGCTCTACTGACACCGTCCACTCAGTATAGTAGGGTAGACTGGGTGCTCAGTATAGTAGGGTAGGCTGGGTGCTCAGTATAGTAGGGTAGACTGGGTGCTCAGTATAGTAGGGTAGGCTGGGTGCTCAGTATAGTAAGGTAAGCTGGGTGCTCAGTATAGTAGGGTAGGCTGGGTGCTCAGTATAGTAGGGTAGGCTGGGTGCTCAGTATAGTAGGGTAGGCTGGGTGCTCAGTATAGTAGGGTAGGCTGGGTGCTCAGTATAGTAAGGTAAGCTGGGTGCTCAGTATAGTAGGGTAGGCTGGGTGCTCAGTATAGTAGGGTAAGCTGGGTGCTCAGTATAGTAAGGTAAGCTGGGTGCTCAGTATAGTAGGGTAGGCTGGGTGCTCAGTATAGTAGGGTAGGCTGGGTGCTCAGTATAGTAGGGTAGACTGGGTGCTCAGTAGGGTAGACTGGGTGCTCAGTATAGTAGGGTAGACTGGGTGCTCAGTAGGGTAGACTGGGTGCTCAGTATAGTAGGGTAGACTGGGTGCTCAGTATAGTAGGGTAGGCTGGGTGCTCAGTATAATAGGGTAGGCTGGGTGCTCAGTATAGTAGGGTAGGCTGGGTGCTCAGTATAGTAGGGTAGGCTGGGTGCTCAGTATAGTAGGGTAGGCTGGGTGCTCAGTATAGTAGGGTAGGCTGGGTGCTCAGTATAATAGGGTAGGCGCTCAGTGGGTGCTCAGTAAGATAGTAGGGTAGGCTGGGTGCTCAGTATAGTAGGGTAGGCTGGGTGCTCAGTATAGTAGGGTAGGCTGGGTGCTCAGTATAGTAGGGTAGGCTGGGTGGCGGGTGCCAGGCTGGGTGTGGGATTTATTCTGGGTGTTGTGTGTATTTTGGATGCTGTGCCCATGCTGGTTGATCAGAGTAGATTGAGTGCTGGGTGTATGATGGGTGCTGGGTAATGTGTGTATGGTGGGTGTTTGATGGGTGCTGTAGTGCCAGGCTGAGTGCAGTAGTGCCAGGCTGGGTGTATGATGGGTGTTGTAGTGCCATGTTGATGTTCGGTTAAAGGTCGGTGGTCGGCGTCTCCCGGGTGAAGGATGATGCCCCCCTCACCTCCCCTCCCCCCCCTCCGGTGCTCTCCTCACCTCTCCTCTCCGCTCTCCGCTCACAATGAGTCTCATTCAGACGTGGCTCCGGGTGTCGGGCGGAGCTCAGTGCCGCCCCCTCTGGGGTCCCGGGCGGTGGAAGGGGGGGGGGGGCGAGTCAACCGACATCCCACCCCACAACACTGCGAGCTCAGCCCGACCCCCGACCGACCGACAGTCCAACACACGCCGGAGGACACCGAGATGTGTACTACAGAGGGGACCCTACACCTGTACCACAAAGAAGGACCCCAAATCTGCACCACAGGGGACCCCAAATCTGGACCCAAGGGGACCCCAAATCTGGACACAAGGGGACCCCAAATCTGGACCCAAGGGGACCCCAAATCTGGACACAAGGGGACCCCAAATCTGGACCCAAGGGGACCCCAAATCTGGACACAAGGGGACCCCAAATCTGGACCCAAGGGGACCCCAAATCTGTACTACAGAAGACCCAAAATCTGTACTACAGGGGACCCCAAATTTACACCACATGGGACCTCAGATCTGTACCTGCACCACAGAGGATGGGTTGGGATGTATACAATGCACAGTACAGAGGTATTTATAGAGAAAGCTTTCATCGAGACTCTCATGTTACACAATATTGGGGCACCTCTATATACAGGAATACCCCATCATTGGTGTCAGTGGGAGGAATCGTGTCCCATCATTGGTATCAGTGGGAGGAATAGTGTCCCATCATTGGTGTCAGTGGGGGGAATAGTGCCCCATCATTGGTGTCAGTGGGAGGAATAGTGTCCCGTCATTGGTGTCAGTGGGAGGAATAGTGTCCCATCATTGGTGTCAGTGGGAGGAATAGTGTCCCGTCATTGGTGTCAGTGGGAGGAATAGTGTCCCATCATTGGTGTCAGTGGGAGGAATAGTGTCCCATCATTGGTGTCAGTGGGAGGAATAGTGTCCCGTCATTGGTGTCAGTGGGAGGAATAGTGTCCCATCATTGGTGTCAGTGGGGGGAATAGTGCCCCATCATTGGTATCAGTGGGAGGAATAGTGCCCCATCATTGGTGTCAGTGGGAGGAATCGTGTCCCATCATTGGTATCAGTGGGAGGAATAGTGTCCCATCATTGGTGTCAGTGGGGGGAATAGTGCCCCATCATTGGTGTCAGTGGGAGGAATAGTGTCCCGTCATTGGTATCAGTGGGAGGAATAGTGTCCCATCATTGGTGTCAGTGGGAGGAATAGTGTCCCATCATTGGTGTCAGTGGGAGGAATAGTGTCCCGTCATTGGTGTCAGTGGGAGGAATAGTGCCCCATCATTGGTGTCAGTGGGAGGAATAGTGTCCCATCATTGGTGTCAGTGGGAGGAATAGTGTCCCGTCATTGGTATCAGTGGGAGGAATAGTGTCCCATCATTGGTGTCATGGGAGGAATAGTGTCCCCATCATTGGTGTCAGTGGGAGGAATAGTGTCCCGTCATTGGTGTCAGTGGGAGGAATAGTGCCCCATCATTGGTGTCAGTGGGAGGAATAGTGTCCCATCATTGGTGTCAGTGGGAGGAATAGTGTCCCATCATTGGTATCAGTGGGAGGAATAGTGTCCCATCATTGGTGTCAGTGGGGGGAATAGTGCCCCATCATTGGTGTCAGTGGGAGGAATAGTGTCCCGTCATTGGTATCAGTGGGAGGAATAGTGTCCCATCATTGGTGTCAGTGGGAGGAATAGTGTCCCATCATTGGTGTCAGTGGGAGGAATAGTGTCCCGTCATTGGTGTCAGTGGGAGGAATAGTGCCCCATCATTGGTGTCAGTGGGAGGAATAGTGTCCCATCATTGGTGTCAGTGGGAGGAATAGTGTCCCGTCATTGGTATCAGTGGGAGGAATAGTGTCCCATCATTGGTATCAGTGGGAGGAATAGTGTCCCATCATTGGTGTCAGTGGGAGGAATAGTGTCCCATCATTGGTATCAGTGGGAGGAATAGTGTCCCATCATTGGTATCAGTGGGAGGAATAGTGTCCCATCATTGGTATCAGTGGGAGGAATAGTGCCCCATCATTGGGGTCAGTGGGAGGAATAGTGTCCCATCATTGGTGTCAGTAGGAGGAATAGTACCCCATCATTGGGGTCAGTGGGGGAAATAGTGTCCCATCATTGGTGTCAGTGGGGGAAATAGTGTCCCATCATTGGTATCAGTGGGAGGAATAGTGTCCCATCATTGGTATCAGTGGGAGGAATAGTGCCCCATCATTGGGGTCAGTGGGAGGAATAGTGTCCCATCATTGGCGTCAGTGGGAGGAATAGTGCCCCTTAATTGGTATCAGTGGGAAGGAATAGTGCCCCATCATTGGGGTCAGTGGGAGGAATAGTGTCCCATCATTGGTGTCAGTAGGAGGAATAGTACCCCATCATTGGCGTCAGTGGGAGGAATAGTGCCCCTTAATTGGTATCAGTGGGAAGGAATAGTGTCCCATTATTGGTGTCAGTGGGAGGGAATAGTGCCCCCTAACAGATTGGCAAAGTTGGGTGAAGATATGGGGGTATCAAGCTCAGGGGTGGCATCCCTAGACTGCTTCCCTTAACAGCCAGTAGAGCAGCCCATCTAGTAGGGGTAGTGAGGGGGGTGCAGGTAGGCCTAGACAGTTGGTGGTAATTGGGGATTCTATAATTAGAAGGACTAATAGAATAATTTGTCGCCGGAATCGCCTCAACCAAGTGGTTTGCCGTCTCCCTGGTGCCAGGGTTCAGCATGTGGTGGACCGGGGGGGGTGAATGGAGCCAGGATGGGATCTTTGCTTATTAATATATTGCAGCTTAACAATCATTACTGAATATATGTATACAACTACTGTGAGATTCCTTCATATTTAAACGTTGTCTCTATTTAAATTTATCTCCATGACCATTTAGCAGACGGCCCAACCCCTGAAGAAGCCGAGTGTGGGCGAAACACGTTGGGATTCACCACTGTAACACCGCTGTGGACCAGAGAACTGTAGGCTATGGGTGACATGAATGCACTTGGTTTTATATATATATTATTGTTTTAACCACATTTTTCAATAAATATTGTATTTTTTTATGTATTTTCTAGAGTTGTTATATTGTTAAAAGTCCCAAGGAACCCCCATTTTTTTCTATTTCAACCATTAGATGTAGTGGCTGCATTTGTTTTCTTAGGCTCAACCCTCTGCTTTTACCCCCCTCCTACTCGATTGCCCGTGTGGACAAGCCCTTTAAGATGGGAAGCCGTTGTTCCGAAGACGGCCCCCCCTCCTCCAGTTTCGTACTTAGGCGCTTCCCTTTTCATACATTGTTGCTTCTAATATTGTAAAAGCTACTTTGTATTCTGTGCAGGCGTCTTTGCAGTGAGCGGTCATTTCCATGACAATTGCTTTCTCTTCGCTCCGGACAAATATCCCCCCCCCCCCCCCCCGTCCCGTCCGGTACAGAGGGAGCGCCACCCATGTTCTAGCGCGGAATGACCTTTCCTCGCAGTCACTCCAATGTTCAGCACGATCCTTCGATTACATCTCCTCCAGATTCCCATCGAGGTGAATTATGAGTGCAACAAAAAAACAACAATTCCCTGCAGCCCCTTTTACCGGTTAGAATTTTTATTAAAAAAACAGCAGTAGTCCATGTCTGGTGGGCAGCCATGTTGGGACAGGAAGGGGCCGTCCCCCAAACTCCTCCCACAAAGTGACACAAATTTCCCCACACTCGCTCCTCTATGTCATCATGGTCCTTGCTTTGTGCACTGGGTGGGCAGCCATGTTGGGACAGGAAGGGGCCGTCCCCCAAACTCCTCCCACAAAGTGACACAAATTTCCCCACACTCGCTCCTCTATGTCATCATGTTCCTTGCTTTGTGCACTGGTGGGCAGTCATGTTGGAACAGGAAGGAGCCGTCCCCAAACTCCTCCCACAAAGTTGGGAGCGTGAAATTGTCCAAAATGTCTTGGTATGCCGCCCCCTTAAGAGTTCCCTTCACTGGAACTAAGGGGCCAACCTCTGAAAAACAACCCCCACACCATAATCCCCCCCCCCCACACCATAATCCCCCCTCCACCAAATGATTTGGACCAGAGCACAAAGCAAGGTCCATAAGGACATGGATGAGCGAGTTTGGGGGGTGGAGGAACTTGACTGGCCTGCACAGAGTCCTGACCTCAACCTGATAGAACACCTTTCTGATGAATTAGGCCCCGTTCACACGGAGTAGTTTTTCAAGCGGTAAAGCGCTAAAAATTGCGCCTAAATACCGCCTGAAAAACTCCTGCCCCAGCCTTCTTAAAGCGGTGGTTCACCCTAAAACTACCCTGTCCCATCCCATCCAGCAGAGTGGCGTCAGCGCCGGTATGCTGTTTTTTTTTTTATCGCTGTACTTTTTCAGAATTTTCATTTCTGTCCACCGCGGGTGAATGGCGCGGCTATGTCACGTCACGCCTTCCGAAAATAGCCGATTTAGGACTGAGCTCTTTCCGGCGCCTGCGCACAGACCTAGGAGCTGACTGCGCAGGCGCCGTATATAGCCGAGTCCTGTGGCTATGGCACGTCACGCCCTCCGAAAAAAGCCGAAATAGGACTCGGATATATACGGCGCCTGCGCAGTCAGCTCCTAGGTCTGTGCGCAAGCGCCGGAAAGAGCCGAGTCCTATTTCGATATATACGGCGTCTGCGCAGTCAGCTCCTAGGTCTGTGCGCAGGCGCCGGAAAGAGCCGAGTCCTAAATCGGCTATTTTCGGAAGGCGTGACGTGACATAGCCGCGCCATTCACCCGCGGTGGACAGAAATGAAAATTCTTCATTTAACAGCAAGTACAGCGATAAAAAAAAAAAAACAGCATACTGGCGCTGACGCCACTATGCTGGATGGGATGGGACAGGGCTTTCACACGGAGGCGATGCGCTGGCAAGAGAGAAAAAAAAATCTCCTGCAAGCAGCATCTTTGGAGCAGTGAGAGGAGCGGCGTGGGAAACCGCGGCAGAGGCGCATTGCGGGCGGTATTAACCCTTTCTTCGGCCGCTAGCGGGGGTTAATACCGCACCGCTAGCGGCCGAATCCCACAATTCCGAACAGTGTAGCGCCGCTATTTTTAGAAGTGCTATACCGCCACCGCACCTCCACTGCCCCGTGTGAAAGGGGCCTCAGAGCAAGGACTGAGAGCCAGGTCTTCTCCTCCAACATCAGTGCCTGACCCCACAAACACTCTTCTGGAAGAATGGTCAAACATTCGCACAGACACCCTCCTAAACCTTGTGGACGGCCTTCCCAGAAGAGGTGGAGCTGTTATAGCTGCAAAGGGCGGGGCCAACTCAATATTGAACCCTCCGGACTGAGACTGGGATGCCATTAACCAGATGCCGACCGCCCCCCGTCATATTACTGCGGGACGGTGGCTCTGCTGGGCAAGAGCCCGTAGCTATACGTCCGCTACTTTGCGGCCCTGCTTGCCCCCGAGTCCTGCGCGCGCGTGACGGGCACACGCGATCGCTCGTTACAGAGAGGGGACCGGGAGCTGTGTGTGTAAACACACAGCTCCCGGTCCTGTCAGCGGGGGAAACGCTGAACAGAAGATCAGTGACTTCCCCTAGTGAGGCCACCCCCCCCCCATACAGTTAGAACACACCCAGGAACACACTTAACCCCTTCCCCGCCCCCTAGTGTTAACCCCTTCACTGCCAATTGCATTTTTATAGTAATCCGATGCATTTTTATAGCATTGATCGCTGTATAAATGACAATGGTCCCAAAAATGTGTCAAAAGTGTCCGATGTGTCCGCCATAATGTCGCAGTGCTGAAAAAAAAAACGCTGATCGCCGCCATTATTAGTAAAAAAAAAAATATATAAATAAAAATGCCATAAAACTAGCCCCTATTTTGTAAACGCTATCACTTTTGCGCAAACCAATCAATAAACGCGAATTGCGATTTTTTTTTTACCAGGAATATGTAGAAGAATACGTATCGGCCTAAACTGAGGGAAAAAACGTTTTTTTATATGTTTTCGGGGGATATTTATTATAGCAAAAAGTAAAAAATATTGCTTTTTTTTTTTCAAAATTGTCGCTCTATTTTTGTTTATAGCGCAAAAAATAAAAACCGCAGAGGACACCAATTTTGTTTGGGAGCCGCGTCGCACGACCGCGCGATTGTCAGTTTAAGCGACGCAGCGCCGAATCGCGAAAAATTTGCATGTTTCAATGGCTAATCAATGGGAGCAGCACCATGCGTCCAGAAGAAAAGTGCGCCCACGCTACGCCGGCGTGTGCAAGCTACGTCGGAGTAGGGGGGCCTGTTTTTTAGGCGTATGTTGGTTTGTGGGTCTGGCGCACAGATACGCCGGCGCACATTTGCACTTACGTTGCCGTAATGTGCTATACGCCGGCGTAAGTGCTTTCTGAATATGGGCCAAAGTGTATAAATAAGAACCAAAGTAATATAAACAATAATAATAATTTTTTTTTTAAAGAGCCCCGTCCTCGTGAGCTCGCGCACAGAAGCGAACGCATACGTAGGTTGCACCCACATATGTAAACGCCGTTCAAACCACACATGTGAGGTGTCGCCGCGTGCATTAGAGCGCAAGAAATAATTCCAGCCCTAGACCTCCTCTGTAACTGTAAACTGGTAACCTGAAAAAATAAAAATAATATGAAAATGTCGCCCTTTGGAGATTTGTAAGTAGCGAAGTTTGCCGGCATTCCACCAGTGTGCGCAATTTTAAAGCGTGACATATTGGGCATCTTTTACATTATACAGAAATAATTGGGCTAAATTTACTGTTTTTTTATTTTTTAATTCAGGAAACTGTCACCCCCCCCCCCCCCAAAAAAAGGCGTTTGAAAATTTGTTGCGCAAATACCATGCGACATAAAAAGCTGCAACGACCGCCGTTTTATTCCCTAGGGCAGTGATGGGGAACCTTGGCTCTCCAGATGTTTTGGAACTACATTTCCCATGATGCTCTTGCACTCTGCAGTGTAGTTGAGCATCATGGGAAATGTAGTTCCAAAACCTCTGGAGAGCCGAGGTTGCCTACCCCTGCCCTAGGGTGTCTGCTCATCATTTTGAATAATTTTCTAGACCAAAAAATTATGATTTTTACATTTTTAAAAGAGAGGAGAGAGGCGTGGGACTTTTATATGAAGCACACAGCAGCCAATAAAGAAGTCAAGTGACTGTGAGATTTTATGGTTTTATGGCCAAAATGAGATTATACAATATAAATAAAAATCATTTCTCAGTCACCCGACTTCCTTATTGGCTGCTCTGTGCTTCACATAAAGTCCCACTCCTCTCTTTTAAAAATTTATGATAGGGATGGAGGCGTTTTTTTTCCCCCCACAAATAAATCTTTATTTTTATGGTATTTGATCACCTCTGTGGTTTTTTATTTTGCTACATAAATTTCTAGCCAAAAAATTATTATTTTTACATGTACAGCGTCATCAAATCACTGGCGTGGCGGTGATCAGGGATACTGACTGGTGACAGTATGTAGAAAAAAAAAATAATAATGGTAAAAAAAAATAAAAAATTATGAGTATTTTTGAGTAGTTTAGTGTGTGTGCAGGGAGGAGGGGGGAGGGGGGTGATCCAGTTTTTTTCTTACAGTTTGATTGCTGGTATTACATATAACTTTGATTTAATTCATAACAGCTGCGATTATAATTGTGATCCGTAATTGCCCCACAGCTATTACATAGTACAGGGTGCTGTGATTGGCCCAGGTAGGTGCCAACTGATAGCTGTGGACCACATGGTACAGGGTGCTGTGATTGGCCCAGGTGCCAAGTGATAGCTGTGGACCACATGGTACAGGGTGCTGCGATTGGCCAAGGTGCCAAGTGATAGCTGTGGGCCACTTGGTACAGGGTGCTGTGATTGGCCCAGGTGCCAAGTGATAGCTGTGGGCCACTTGGTACAGGGTGCTGTGATTGGCCCAGGTGCCAAGTGATAGCATGGCACCTGGCTTGGTTAGTACAGCAGCTCCGACCGGAGCCGACACTGTAGTGTGTACCAAGTTTTCTTCAAAAAGCAGCCACACCCTGAGTAGAAAAGCCCATCTCCTGCCAGCAGGAATCTTGCCCTCCTGTGGAAGCAGTGGTCTTTCCGCAGAGATGCAACCCACCTCCTGCTAGGGTCAGAGCTAGAGCTCTCCAATAAGCAGAACGCATGCTCTTCTCTATTGTATCCAATCATTGCTTTCTTCAGTTGGTATCCCTAAAGGGATTGGCCGAGCCTACACCTATCATAGCGGGGGGGGGGGGGGGAAACAGGAAACTCAATCTCCTGAGTACCTAGGAAGAGGAGTTCGGCCACGCTACAGGCTGCAGCATTTATAGGAAGCAGCTGCAGGGCGGCCAGGCAGGGGCCCCAGGCCAGCTCGGGGGCCCCAAGCAGTTGCTTGTTTCGCCTGTCTTGTTCCGACGGGCCTGACCACAGGCCCTTTGAGATCTGAACTTCAGCACGGTCCGTCGTGGCGCCCGGAGTCCTCATTCAAATGCATTTAAAGATATTATTTTAAAAACCAAAAATAGCTTTACCGAAATGATTCCGCGAGCCGGAGACGGTTAGTCAGCTCATTTATTTCAGGAGAAATGTAGAAGTTCTAGAATGATGACCACAAGTCTCCTACAGGAAGAAACTATAACTCACGTGTGAGCAACTCGAGTCTTCCTCAGAGCCCCAGGCAGGAAACTGAATACACAGGAACCTCGGCTGGGTAACGAGTAACAAGGGTAACGCGGGTAACGAGGGTTTTGAAAGACGAGCAAGTTTTTTTAAAAGAAATTCTGACTCGGTTTGCAAATTTTGTCTCTCAAAATTCAAGCTAATGGGGTGTGCAGTACCGCATTTGGCCAGAGGTGCGGGGGCGCCGGTGACACTCGGAAGGGTTAGAAGCCTTTGGGTGGGGGGTGTGTACAGAGGTCGGAAATGGAGGGGGGGGGTGGAAGGGAGATGTGAGAGTGAGCGCAGAAGACTGTATACAGTGTACACAGCGAACCCCTCAACCTTGCAATGTGTACACAGCACACCCCTCAACCTTGAAATGTGTACACAGTGCACCCCTTAACCTGGAAAAATGTACACAGTGCACCCCTCAACCTTGCAATGTGTACACAGCAAACCCCTCAACCTTGCAGTGTGTACACAGTGCACCCCTAAACTCTGCACTCAGCGCACCCCACAACCATGAACTCTGTACATAACTTACTTGGTATTTATTGCCCCTTTAAGCTCCTCCCACTGTGCAATTTGGTCACCCCCACTGTTCGATGCGGTTCAGTAGGGGGGGGGGGAGAGAGAGCAGGACACCGACATACTGAACCAGCCCAATTTGATCATCTCCCACAATCCAGGCTAATAAGCTTGCTGGAAGCAAACAAAGGCCCATTGATACAGACCAAGCCAGGAAATAACGGAGGAAATCACCTTTCCTCACCCAACAAGGAAGAATTTAGTCTGAAGTATCATTTCAAGCGGGAGGCACCAAAATGACTGCTGGTTACTTGGTAAAGAGCAACATAAATGTAAAAAGTGAACATTTGGTGATGTATCTATAAAAAAAAAAACAAGATAAAAAAACGTTGCAGAGCTATTCGTCCAGCGAAGTTTGTTGTAAAATCGAATGTTATTAGGTTATTGTCTCTCCAGGTCAGATGTTCATCATTCATAAACATGGCATAAATCAAGAAAATTTGGCACTATGGCCACTAGGTGGCTGCCGATCATAGGAAAAAAAAAACATTTACTTTGACTGTGAGCTCCATAAAATGGCCTAAAGTTCAGCAGCACGGGTTTTAGACATGAAAATCACTTCCAAGTCGGTTCTTGATTTTTTTTTTATTAAAACTATTACAAACATTTTAGAACATTTTTGGTACAAATTAATTATAATTAATAGTGCTGAAATTTTTATTTTATTTTTTTGTGGCTTAATGAAGTGTGCCAAAATCTCTCCCCAAAATATTCAGCTAAGGACAAGGCGTCGCCCATTGTGTTCCATCACATGTAAGAACGCGGCCCAGCAGAGGTAACTTTTCAGACATCAATACTTGGGGGCAGGCCAGCTTCTAAGACTTCGATACTCGGGGGCAGGCCAGCTTCTAAGACTTCGATACTCGGGGGCAGGCCAGATTTTGAACGTTAAAACTGATTAAAGGCCAGCTTTCAGACTCTAAATATTGAGAGTAAGTCAGCTGTTACCCAGGAACAAGGCTAGCGCTCATGCCTCGTTACTCAAGGGAAGGCAAGCTCTTAGGCGCCTTTCACATGTCCGCCTCCGTTTGTCCGTTTTTACAAGTCCGTTTACGGACTTGTAATGGACGCCTATGGGGTCGCGTCCGTTAGCAGATGATGCAGCCAGCTTCTAAGACTTCGATACTCGGGGGCAGGCCAGCTTCTAAGACTTCGATACTCGGGGGCAGGCCAGCTTCTAAGACTTCGATACTCGGGGGCAGGCCAGCTTCTAAGACTTCGATACTCGGGGGCAGGCCAGCTTCTAAGACTTCGATACTCGGGGGCAGGCCAGCTTCCAAGACTTCGATACTCGGGGGGCAGGCCAGCTTCCAAGACTTCGATACTCGGGGGGGCAGGCCAGCTTCTAAGACTTCGATACTCGGGGGCAGGCCAGCTTCTAAGACTTCGATACTCGGGGGCAGGCCAGCTTCTAAGACTTCGATACTCGGGGGCAGGCCAGATTTTGAACGTTAAAACTGATTAAAGGCCAGCTTTCAGACTCTAAATATTGAGAGTAAGTCAGCTGTTACCCAGGAACAAGGCTAGCGCTCATGCCTCGTTACTCAAGGGAAGGCAAGCTCTTAGGCGCCTTTCACATGTCCGCCTCCGTTTGTCCGTTTTTACAAGTCCGTTTACGGACTTGTAATGGACGCCTATGGGGTCGCGTCCGTTAGCAGATGATGCAGCCAGCTTCTAAGACTTCGATACTCGGGGGCAGGCCAGCTTCTAAGACTTCGATACTCGGGGGCAGGCCAGCTTCTAAGACTTCGATACTCGGGGGCAGGCCAGCTTCTAAGACTTCGATACTCGGGGGCAGGCCAGATTTTGAACGTTAAAACTGATTAAAGGCCAGCTTTCAGACTCTAAATATTGAGAGTAAGTCAGCTGTTACCCAGGAACAAGGCTAGCGCTCATGCCTCGTTACTCAAGGGAAGGCAAGCTCTTAGGCGCCTTTCACATGTCCGCCTCCGTTTGTCCGTTTTTACAAGTCCGTTTACGGACTTGTAATGGACGCCTATGGGGTCGCGTCCGTTAGCAGATGATGCAGCCAGCTTCTAAGACTTCGATACTCGGGGGCAGGCCAGCTTCTAAGACTTCGATACTCGGGGGCAGGCCAGCTTCTAAGACTCGATAATTCTACTCTCTCTACTTCGGGGCAGGCAGCTTCTTAAGACTTCGATACTCGGGGGGCAGGCCAGCTTCCAAGACTTCGATACTCGGGGGCAGGCCAGCTTCCAAGACTTCGATACTGGGGGGGCAGGCCAGCTTCTAAGACTTCGATACTCGGGGGCAGGCCAGCTTCTAAGACTTCGATACTCGGGGGCAGGCCAGCTTCCAAGACTTCGATACTCGGGGGCAGGCCAGCTTCCAAGACTTCGATACTCGGGGGGCAGGCCAGCTTCTAAGACTTCGATACTCGGGGGCAGGCCAGCTTCTAAGACTTCGATACTCGGGGGCAGGCCAGCTTCTAAGACTTCGATACTCGGGGGCAGGCCAGCTTCTAAGACTTCGATACTCGGGGGCAGGCCAGCTTCTAAGACTTCGATACTCGGGGCAGGCCAGCTTCTAAGACTTCGATACTCGGGGGCAGGCCAGCTTCTAAGACTTCGATACTCGGTGGGCAGGCCAGCTTCCAAGATCTTCGATACTCGGGGGGCAGGCCAGCTTCCAGACTTCGATACTCGGGGGCAGGCCAGCTTCTAAGACTTCGATACTCTTGGGGCAGGCCAGCTTCTAAGACTTCGATACTCGGGGGCAGGGCCAGCTTCTAAGACTTCGATACTCGGGGGCAGGCCAGCTTCTAAGACTTCGATATCCTTTTAGGGTGGCAATTCCTTTTGGGGAGGCCAGATTTTGAACGTTAAAACTGATTAAAAGGCCAGCTTTCAGACTCTAAATATTGAGAGTAAGTCAGCTGTTACCCTGAACAAGGCTAGCGCTCATTGCCTCGTTACTCAAGGGAAGGCAAGCTCTTTAGGCCCCTTTCACATGTCCGCCTCCGTTTGTCCGTTTTTACAAGTCTGTTTACGGACTTGTAATGGACGCCTATGGGGTCGCGTCCGTTAGCAGATGATGCATCCACTAACGTCCGCAATGATCCGCGTCCGTCTGGATCCGTTTTTTCGGACGGAAGAAAACCCTATTTTTCTTCCGTCCGGCGGATCGGATGAATACGGACAAACGGTCCGTTTTCATCCGATTCCCCATAGGGGAGAGCGGAGGAGAGACAGGGCGGTCCCTGCACAGTGTGCGGGATCCGCCCTATCCGCCGACAGCTCAGCGGGGATCCCCGCTGAGCCGACGGACACACACGGAGCGGACCGAAAAACGGACCGCTCCGTGTGAAAGGACCCTCAGGCCTCGTTACTCGAGGGGGAAGGCCGGCCCTCAAGCCTCGTTACTCGAGGGGGAAGGCCGGCCCTCAAGCCTCGTTACTCGAGGGGGAAGGCCGGCCCTCAAGCCTCGTTACTCGAGGGGGAAGGCCGGCCCTCAAGCCTCGTTACTCGAGGGGGAAGGCCGGCCCTCAAGCCTCGTTACTCGAGGGGGAAGGCCAGCCCTCAAGCCTCGTTACTCGAGGGGGAAGGCCAGCCCTCGTTACTCGAGGGGGAAGGCCAGCCCTCGTTACTCGAGGGGGAAGGCCAGCCCTCGTTACTCGAGGGGGAAGGCCAGCCCTCAGGCCTCGTTACTCGAGGGGGAAGGCCAGCCCTCAGGCCTCGTTACTCGAGGGGGAAGGCCAGCTCTCAGGCCTCGTTACTCGAGGGGGAAGGCCAGCTCTCAGGCCTCGTTACTCGAGGGGGAAGGCCAGCTCTCAGGCCTCGTTACTCGAGGGGGAAGGCCAGCCCTCGTTACTCGAGGGGGAAGGCCAGCCCTCAGGCCTCGTTACTCGAGGGGGAAGGCCAGCTCTCAGGCCTCGTTACTCGAGGGGGAAGGCCAGCTCTCAGGCCTCGTTACTCGAGGGGGAAGGCCAGCTCTCAGGCCTCGTTACTCGAGGGGGAAGGCCAGCTCTCAGGCCTCGTTACTCGAGGGGGAAGGCCAGCTCTCAGGCCTCGTTACTCGAGGGGGAAGGCCAGCTCTCAGGCCTCGTTACTCGAGGGGGAAGGCCAGCTCTCAGACTTTGATATTTGGGAGCATACCAGAGCTTAAATATCAACACTTAGAGGTAAGCCAACTCTCAGACTTTGAAACTCGGGGACAGGCCAACTCTGAGGATTTTAATGTCAAGGAGAGGAGTGCAGAAAGTCAATATTTGCATAATAAAGCAATGTGTCTTTCTGTGCTCCTGAAGAGCTCTGCAAGGAATGTGAAACGATTTGAAGATACTTCTCAGGGGCTGTTGTCTGTCTGCTCCAGACCCTAGTATAGAGGTGACTCCATTGACAACCTAGGTAGTATTGAAGGGAGTCATCTAGCCCAACAGATGACCATTTTGTAAACGTATCCCATGTAAGATGATGACTAACTAACATTCCCTCGTTTTATTTCATGTCTACCAGCAGCAAAATATAAAAACAAAAAGAAAAACAGTTTGTATCTCAGTTTTTGGGGCTTCTTCTTACAGTTGGGAATATTTCTAGCTCAGCTTATGACGTGCGTACCATAAAACATTTTTGGTATAGTGGTCCTTTAACCAAAGTCAAGCCCTATGTGGACATCCCTGCCGAGGAGCGGTGTGTGCCGACCTCTAGAGGAGCAGGGTTAGCTCTGGTGCTGCTTGAATAAGGACGAAGGTGGAGACTGGACTGTAGTGAGGATCTGGTTCTGAAAGACGAAGATCTTCACCCTCTCGAAGACCCAGAGGAAGATGAGCAGGACGCTGACATACTGAACCCAGCCGAATTTGATCATCTCCCAAAATCCAGGCTGATATGTGCGGATTTATTAAGGACACAACAACTGGTATTAATTCCCAGAGGGAATTCACATGGAATAAAAAAGGGCAAGGAAGTGGAGGAGGAAATGAACGCAACATAAGCAACATTTGGTGACCATATCCCAGATTCATAACAGACTTGGCATGGAACGATGACCTTGGGGCAGGAAAGGCTAACCAAGAGTTTTACCCGTCCTCAAGTTTAGCCCCCCCCCCCCCCCCCCCCCCCGACAGTGTATGGAATGTTTGCTTTTCACTTTGGAACCGTGGTGCCAATATTTTGTGGTGCAAAATGCCCAAAAAAAAAGTGCACTACTAAATTTCACCAAGACACAATGGGGGAGATTTACTAACACTGGAATCTGGTACTCTGCATATAAACCAATTTTTCATCTTGCCTTGGAGGTTCCCATCACAGTTCAGGTTGAAAAAACGGTTATAGTTGTTGTAGAGTCTATTGACCACAGTTAACAGATTTTTCAGAATACTGTGATGGAATGTTATGTTTTTTTGACAAGTTGATATTATTGTCTATTACTGGATATCATTGGTCAACATATGTAATGCCATACCACATTGTACAAACCGCATAGCTTAAATAAAGAAGGAAGAAGAAAGGAAGGAAGGAAGGAAGGAAGGAGGGAAGGAAGGAGGGAGGAAGAAAGGAAGGAAGGAAGAAAGGAAGAAATGGGGGGAGGGAGGGAGGGGAGAGGAAGGAGGGAGGGAGGGAGGGAGGGAAGGGATGGTAGAGGAAGAAGGAAGGAACGGAAGGAGGGAAGGACGGTGAGGGAGGGAGGGAGGGAGGAAGGAAGGAAGGGAGGAAAAGAAAGGAAGGAAGAAGGAAGGAGGAGGGAGGAAAGAAAGAGAGGAGGGAAGGAAGGAAGGAAGGAAGGAAGGAAGGAAGGAGGAAGGAAGGAAGGAAGGAAGGAAGGAAGGAAGGGGAGGGAGGGAGGGAGGTGAGGGAGGGAAGGAAGGAGGGAGGGGAGGAAGAAAGGAAGGAAGGAAGGGAGGAAGAAAAGGAGGGAGGGGTGAGGAAGAAAGGAAGGAAGGAGGAAGAAGGAAGGAAGGAAAGGAGAGGAAGGAGGAGTGAGGAGGGAAGGAAGAAAGGAAGGGAGGAAGAAAGGTAAAGGAAGGAAGGAAAGGAAAGGAGGGAGGGAAGAAGGAGACAGGTAAGGAAGAAAAGGGGAGGGGGGGGAGGGGGAGGGGGCAAGAAGTGGAAACAGGAGGGAGGAAGAAGGAGGAGGGAGGAGAAAGGAGGAGGGGAGGGAGGGAGGAGGGGAGGAGGAAAGGAAGGGAAGGAGGGAGGAGGTAGGAAGAAAGGAAGGAAGGAGGGGGGAGGGTGAGGGAGGACGAAAAGGAAAGGAGGGAGGATGAGGGGAGGGTTATTGGAGGGAGGAGGGAGGAAGGAAATTGGTAAGTGGATTGGAGGGAGGGAGGGAAAGGGAGGGAGGAA